>JAODAL010075596.1:0-13929 GCA_025379985.1 Phyllomedusa bahiana | reverse complement strand
AAAAGGGGGTTTAAAGCCCTTTTTTTCCCATTTTTTAAATCTGGGGGTCAGCAGGTTTGGGGTCATCTGGGCCCAGAAGGGTTAGTCAATGCCCAGTGAACTAAATGGGGGTTAAAAGGGGACTCCTTTTTCGGCACTTTTTATCTGGGGGTCATGCAGGTGTGGGGCTCATGCTGTGGCCCAGGACAGATATAGTCATATGTCCATTTCAGCTAAATGGTGTTGAAAGACTCCTTTTTCCGGCACTTTTTTAATCTGGGGTCATGCAGGTTTGGGGCTCATGCTGTGGCTCAGGAGAGGTATAGTCAATGTCCAGTGAAACTAAAATGGTGGTTGAGAGACTCCTTTTTCCGGCACTTTTTAAATCTGGGGGTCATGCAGGTTTGGGGCTCATGCTGTGGCCCAGGACAGGTATAGTCAATGTCCAGTGAAACTAAAATGGTGGTTGAAAGACTCCTTTTTCCGACACTTTTTAATCTGGGGTAAAACAGGTTTAATGGTCATTCTGGGGGTACAGGACAGATATAGTCAATGTCCAGTTCAACTAAAAATGGTGGTTCAAAGATTCCTTTTTCCGGCACTTTTTAATCTGTGGGTCAGACAGGTTTAATGGTCATTCTGTGGTACAGGACAGGTATAGTCAATTTCCAGTGAAACTAAAATGGTGGTTCAAAGACTCCCCTTTCCCAGCACTTTTTAATCTGTGGGCCAGACAGGTTTAATGGTCATTCTGCGGTACAGGACAGATATAGTCAATGTCCAGTTCAACTAAAATGGTGGTTGAAAGACTCTTTTTTCCGGCACTTTTTAAATCTGGGGGTCATACAGGTTTGGGGCTCATGCTGCGTTCCAGGGATATTCAATGTCCAGTTCAAGTAAAATGATGGTTCAAATCATACTGCCTTCTGGCACTTTTTAATTTATGGGTGATGCAGGTTTAAGGGTCAGGTTGTGGTGCAAGACAGGGATAGTGAATGGTCTGTGACTTTTTTTCTGTGGCTTTTATAACCTAAGTGTGTTGTCTAAGATGTAGCATGTATCCATTTGACTGTTGTGGATGTTAATTCCAGCTTCTCCAGTCCTTTTTGGGTGTAATAATGAAGGTGTTGTTCCTCTCCCATAGACTTTAATGGTCATCAGCAATAATCTATTATCGACTATCGGAAATCGTCTTGATAATTGCCGATATCGACTATCGACCCGATGACGATAGTCAACGTAATCGCTCATCACTACCCAGGACGCTTCATGATCAGCAGAATGAAGAGGCCCTGGCACTCCGAGAACACTGTTTATGGCTATGCAACGTACTGCATGTGGACTTCATTCACTCCAGTGGGGCTAAGATGCAGTTCTAGGCACTGCCAACTGTTGGAAGAAGCATTTTTCATAGATTAACAAAGCGTTATGCAATAGAGCATTATGTCCTATTTTTCCGGTTAATTGCTGGGAGTTGCAGAGATCCGATTTTCCCTGATTCCACATTGATGTCAAATCCAAAACATGAATGCACTAAATGACTAAAGATTAATGGCAGCTTTAAAACACTTGGTTACTAAGCTTGAGTTGGGGTTAGATGAGCAACAAAGCTATAATAAGGCTTATTGATAGTATAATATATTCATAATAGCCTACAATTTACAATAATCCATCTGCCACTAAACCATAATACAAACATCTCCGACCCTTATCTTTTGTCTGCTTCCTCCTCCATTGTAGATTGTAAACTCTTGTGAGAAGGGCCCTCTCTCCTTCTTCATCAGTTTGTTGCTATTTAGTGCTAATATTGTATTTGTCCTGGTCTTATATTTTGTATTTTAACCCTTTTGCTTGTACAGTGCCTTGTAATTAATGGTGCTCTAAAATAAATAATAATAATAATAATAATAATAATAATAATATCTCAAAAAGTATTGGCAACTATTGATAAAACGTAGGCAATGGAGTGACCTGTCTTTATTTTTAATTGAGAGTCTCATATCTTTGTCAGACAATGTAGACTACTGACCAAGATATTATGGCAGAGAACTTAAAAAAACAATGAGTAAATTAATAGGGTTTTCTCATCATGCTATTTCACAGTCACAGGCAGCTTCAAGTTTACACTGCATGTTCAGGCTGTGGGTGATTCTATAGCAGTGATAGCATATTTAGCTCCTCTGTAACAAGCTGAGCTGTTACAGAGACAAAAGTGCAGATTTAATCTGTAAGTAAAGACTACTGATGTCCAAGGAGTACAAACAATTGATTTTCAAAAGTAATTATTTTAATCTTGTTAGAGATAAAGACAGTGCTCCTCTGACCATGGTGACATCATTCCCTGCTCTCTGACTAATCAGGAAGGGAGATATGGACAGTAACCTCGAGACTAGTGTTGAGCGATTTTTATTGATAAAGTTGAAATCGGCAAGGTTTTTATGGTGATCGATATTTTCAGATCATGCGATAATTAAGGTTAATAATCTGTGCATCATCTATTAAGATCGCGCCATTTTCGGCGCTTCCTGTAATTTTGGCGGCCAGCAAATCAGATTACAGAATAGAGCAGGGTGAGATGTGTGTGCGACGTCATGACTGGGATGTGTGTGGTTGCGATTGGCTGGAAAAATCACATGACCTCGTATTACATAGAACAGCGTTTCCTGTTCAGCCTTAGGCCTCGCTCACACGGCTTATTGGGCATGGATTGGCGCCGTACTCCGCGCCGGATTTGCGCTGCAGTACGGCGCCAATCCATCCCTGTCATTACGGTAATCCACTGCTCTCATAGAGAAACAGTGGATTCCGTCGCTCTCCCCGTCGGCGAATCCGCCGCGGGGGGAGAAGTGACATGCACATTTTTACGGCGCGTACGCGCCGTAAACAATGCATTGTCTATGGGCCGGGAGCGGCGCCCCGCCGCGCTCCGGCCCCGCCCCGTCCCGCCCCTTATTCACGGCGGATTTGTGCGCTCAATACGGCGCACAAATCCGTCGGGAATAAGCCGTGTGAACACGGCCTTAGTGTCTCTCAGCGTCTCATAGGAATAGGACGTGCGCTCTGCCTGTGGCCAAACAGCTCAGCGAAATTAGTCTATTTCTGCACAGAGAAACCTCTACTATTAGCTGTGATCCTTCCAATTTAGTTAGATTAGAGATTTGAAGATTTTATGTAGTTAGCTAGAGAATTTTAAAGCAGCATCTACCGCTGTAAAGTCACAAGGGGAGCGGGGGGTGCAAAACTCCACTTTTATTATCAGTATACATTTCAGATAGGTGTTCATTTTCAATTTTACCCATTCCACCTGTGTTGATATATCGCCTTGCAGTTAAATTACAATCCCGCAATCTTGAAGTCAGCACAGGTTGTTTGTTGCGAAAAATACGTGTATCATACGAAAACATAAAAAGATACGTGTTTTTTTACTTTTGCGCCACAGCTTTGTTCATTGACGCAGCATCCATTAAAATCTTAAAACAGCAATTCTATAGTTCACCACAGGGTGAATTGAAGTTGCAAAAATTTCCGTGTATTATACGAAAACATAACAGATAGTGTTTTTTGACTTTGCGCACCCAGCTTTGGTTCATTGACGCAGCATCCACGTAAATCTTAAAAACAGCAATTCTTAGTCAACACAGGTGAATTGAAAGGGGGCAAAAAATACGTGTATTATACGAAAAACATAACATACGTGTTTTTTATTTTGCGCACCAGCTTTGTTCATTGACGCAGCTTCCACGTAAATCTTAAAACAGCAATTCTATAGTCACCACAGGTGAATTGAAAGGTTTCAAAAAATACCGTGTATTATACGAAAACATAACAGATACCTGTTTTTTTACTTTTGCGCACGCAGTTTTGTTTCATTGACGCAGCATCCAGTTAAAACTTAAAACAGCAATTCTATAGTCCCCACAGGTGAATTAAAAGGGTGCAAAAAAAAACCGGTATTATCGAAAACCATAACATAGTGTTTTTTTTTTTTTGCGCCCCGGGGCTTTGTTATTGACGCAGTTCCCCGAAAAATCTTAAAAAAAGAATTTATAGTCCCCAAAAGGGTTTTAAATTAAAAAAGGTGCAAAAAATCCCGTGTATTTACAAAATAAAAAAGATACCTTTTTTTTTTGACTTTTGCGGGCCCAGCTTTGATCATTGCGCGGGTTCCAATTTAAATTTTTTAAAACGCAATTGTATAGTCCCCCACAGGTAAATTTAAAAGGGTTTGCAAAAAATCCCGTGTATTATCGAAAACTAAAAGATACGTGTTTTTTGACTTTTGCGACCCAGTTTTTTCTTTGGGGCAGTTCCAGTAAATTTTAAAAACAGCAATTTATAGTCACCACAGGTAAATTTAAAAGGGTGAAAAAAAAACCGTGTATTATACGAAAACATAACAGAAAAGTGTTTTTTGCCCTTTTGCCAACAGCTTTGTTCTTTGACGCAGCATCCGGGGTTTTAAATCTTAAAAACAGCAATTCTACAGTCACCCAGGTGAATTGAAAGTGCAAAAAAAAAACCTTTGTATTTTCAAAAAACAAAACAGTTAGTTTTTTTTTGACTTTTGGCACCCAGCTTTGTTCATTGACGCGTTTCCCACGAAAATTTTAAAAACAGCAATTCTTTTAATCCCACAGGGGAATTAAAAGGGTTTTGGAAAAAAATACCGTGTATTATACAAAAAACATAACAGTACGGGGTTTTTTGACTTTTGCGCCCCCAGCTTTGTTCTTTGACGCAGATCCCCCTTTAAATCTTAAAACATCAATTCTATAGTCACCACAGGGGGGAATTGAAAGGTGCAAAAAATACTGTGTATTTTACGAAAAACATAAAAATAGTGTTTTTTGACTTTTGCGCACCCAGCTTTTTTCATTAAAGCAGTTTCCACGTAAATTTTAAAAACATAAATTTTCTATAGTCAAAAAAGGGTGAATTGAAAGGTGAAAAAAAAATCCCGTTATTATCAAAAAACAAAAAAGATACTTTGTTTTTTGATTTTTTGCGCACCCAGCTTTTTTTCATTGACTCAGCCCCCACGTAAATTTTTAAAACAGAAATTCTTTTGCACCACAGGTAAAATTGAAAGGTGCAAAAAAAAACTGTGTATTATACAAAAACAAAACAGTACGGGTTTTTGACTTTTGCGCCCCCAGCTTTTTTCATTTGGACACGGGTTTCCCACTTTAAAAATTTTAAAAACCAGAATTCTATGTCACCACAGGTAAAATTTGGAAAGGTGAAAAAAAAAATACTGTTTATTATAAAAAAACAAAAACAGATACGTGTTTTTTGACTTTTGCCCAGTCCGATTTTTTGATGGACCCCTTGCAGTTAAATTTAAATACAGAAATTTTGTTTTGATTAGGGGAAATTGAAAATAGCTGTGATTTGCCGTTTTTTTAAATTAAGAGACTTTCCAAAAATATTCCATACCTTCTAAAATTTTTTTATTTCTTAACATGGAGGAAATGCAGGTGGAAAGCGAGAAAAGGGGGGGGTTTAGCACATGGGGTAAAGGGGTACAAGAAAAGGTGCTCCTTCCAGTTGCTGGCGAAACCCAGCTTTGCCAGCGGATCGTCAGTTGAGGCCCGTCAGGCCTGTCATCGCGGGGTCAGGGCCCGGGGAAAACTAAGTAACGTTCATCGCCCCAAACCCTGCCCTTCGGGGTTTAAATTTGAACCTGCATCTGCAGTCTTACCTCTCGCCCCTCGCTTTTCAGGGCCCAAAAAAAATGCGTCTTCAGTTCATCAGCATCCTTTAAAAACATGAAGAAGCCCAAATTTAAACTCGTGTCCCCAACCACTGGGGGTTAATCCATTGTTGAAGCCCCTCTTTGATGAAAAAAATGGGGTTTGGGGTCGGGAAGGGATTTTAAAAAGATCAAGAGGATGTTTTGTCTGTCTGACGCCCAGTTATGATGCCTTCAGAGGAGGTAAAGGGAAAAGCCGGTAAAATCGGAAAAAAATCCCGGGGGGTTTGGGCAACGCCTTGCGTCCCCCTTGTTTGTAGCCCGCAGCTTCTGGATGAGAAAGCAGGACGACCAAGTCCCTGTGTTGGATGATGATGATGAGGGCATTGCGGATCCATCCTGGTCTTTTCAGCAGAATTTGCTTGCGGCGAATCTTAGTGGACGAGGGGAAGACGATTGGGTAGTGTAAATTTCGGGCCCCGCACAAAAAGGGAGGGGGGGGTGCAGAAGACGCTGATTTTGATGCCGCCAGCCAGGGTTTCAGCGAAAACCCGCTGTTTGGGCTTTTCGCCGTAAAAAAGGCCCAAGGACCTCTCAAGCCGGGGGCCTTTTTTGAGCAAGCCTTGATTCCCCAAAGCGATGTCTTATGCCGCCTTTGCCGTAAACGGAAAAAGTAGAGGCAAAAACCCTTAAGGGGTTTAAAACCACCACCAAATGTCTGTCACATGCGCGAATGAAAGAGTTGAAATGGAGGGGAACCTTGGGCCCCAAAAAAGGGGCCCGACCGACGCGGGGGGCCCCCAACCACTGTCAACCCCCTGTCTCCGCCTCCTCCTCCTGCCCCACCCAAACGTTCCTCAGTGCCATGTCTCTCATGTCATGTTTAGGGATCAGCCCCGCTTTAGCCCCAAACCCTCGCCCCAGTACCCCCAGCACCACCAGAGGGCCCCTCCTACCCCCTTTTCCTTCCCCCAGTTTGACGACCCTTTACGCCGTTTCAGCGGCTGTCTAGGGAGCCCCGCCTTCTGTCTTCCAGGTTTTGGGGTAGAAGAAACACTTTAACCCCAAACCATCCCCAAAACCAAAAACCCGAAAAGGCGGGGATTGCCAGGGTTTTGGCCTTGGAAATGTTTCCCTTTTCCCTTTTGGGGGACACAGATGGGTTCCCTCCGGGCATGGCCCTTGCCTGCCCCCAATTTCCCGATGCCGGGGCAGGGATTTCTTTGCAGAAAAAACCCTCCCTGCCCTGGCCAGCCACGTGGGCAAACTAAAATTTCAAACGCGTTGTTGATTTGTGTCTGGAAAAAAGTCCATTCACCACCGAAAATATGGGGCTAGTAAAACCCGGGCCAAAGGGCCCTAAATCTCTTTTGGGCAGCTCACTGGGTTTAGTGGGTGGATGTCTTGGGGGGGGTTTGGGGGGTTCAGGCTCGGCGAAAGCTCTTCAAAACCCCTTTTTTTTTTGGGATTTTTGGGGCAGGGCTCTTTCCCCCCCAAAGGGCCCCTGGTGGGATCCCGTGCCCCGGGGAAACCCGGGCCCTGTTGAAAATTAATTTTGGGCCCTTTGGGGGGACCGTCCACAAACAGGGCAAGGGCTGTGGACGGCACTCCGCCAAAAGAGAACCCAGCGCTGGCCCGGGGGGACAAGAAAACCCTTTTGCCCGGCAAGGGGGGTGTGCCCTAATGGGCGAAATTGGGTGGCCGCCCCTTTTGATCGGTTGGCTTTAGCACATCCCTTGCCTGGCCCATGTCATGAACCTTGTCGTTCAGAAAATTTTTTAAAAAGGGTTCCCGGGTCTGGTTTGCCTGTGAAGAAGGGGTTTAGGTCTGGGTTCGCACTTCCGCCGTTTGCACCCTGCTTCGTCCCCCCGGCTGCGTTGCAGCGTCAGTCGGCCTCCCCCTCAAACCCTTTCATTTTTGACGTGGCAAAAACCCCTGGAATTCCACCCTCCACATGCCCGCGAGTTTTTGGCAGCAGCGCAATGCCATTTTCCAGTACGAAGTGGACACTTGGGCCCGACAAACAGCGGTGCGGACCTTGGGGTGTTGAGCCCCCGAGAGTGGAGGCAGGTGAAAGAGCTCTCACCCCTTCCTTTTGCCCAAAGGGGGTTTTGGGGGGGGGGGGGGGGGAAGGGGGAAGGGGGGGACCAAATTTGGGGGGGGGGGGGGGAGGGGGGGGGGGGGGATGATGCCCCCGTCAGCATGAGTATTGTGGTGATCTTAGTTCTGGAAACGATCGTTGGGCACTCTGAAAAAATCAGGTCCCGCCCGCGACGGGGGGAGCGGAAAAGATGAAAACACGGAGCCTTTCTCTCCTAAATTCCCCAAGGCCCGAAGTTTCTCAAATTTTATCGGTCTTCATTAGGGAGGGGGGTTTTTCGGGGTCCAGGTGTGTAAAGGGGGCACCTCAGCTTCAGGGTGTTTTATCTGAGGCAAGTCAGGGCTGGTTGAAACTGTGCCGGGGGGAAAACGGGGGAGGAGGAGGTTTTTTTTAGGGCCCCGACGTCCCGGGCCCTTTGGGAAAAGGGGTTTGGGGTTTGGGTTTTTAGGCAGATGAGGAAAATTTGGTTTTCTAGTTTAAACCCCTCGACCCAGGGGCTTGGGAACTCAAGGCTCCATCTCTCAATGGGGTGCTTGGGTGCTCCCTTTCCTCCAACATATCCTCGCATTAAGGGGCCCTCAAAAAAGAACAAAAAAGGGTTATGGGTGGCCACCCTCCTGGATCCCCGGTACAAAAACAAAACTCAGCAACTCTTTCCTTCACCCACCAAAATAGAGAGTAAAATGCAGGAAATGGGAGACCTTGCTGATTGATCAATGGAGACATCTGTTGCTTCTGCTTCCCGTTCTTCAAATGTCACGGTGGAACACCGCCAGCGACGTGACAGCAGTAGAGTGCCAAGTTGCCGTTAGCGGCAGCAGCGGCACAGCAGGCAAGGTGGCGGAGCCTAATGGGTGACCTCTGGCAATCATTATTTACACCTACCAACGCATGCTTCAGGCCACAGTTACAAACACCCAGGAGACTAGTGTTTGATCGATGCGTTGGCTTCGAGATCGATAGATAGTCGATAGTCGGCCGATATCGATAGTTTTTCGATAGTTAGCATCGAATTATGCGCGATGACCATTAAAGGTTATGGGAGAGCATCAACACTTCATTATTACACCAAAAAGGTGGAGAAGAAAAAACTGAAAATTAACATCCACAACGTCAAATGGATACGTGTAAATCTTAGGGCAACACTCTTAGGTTATAAAAGTCACAGAAAAAAAAGACACAGGACCATTTACTATCCCTGTCTTGTACACAGCCTGACCTTAAACCTGCATCTCCCACAAATAAAATAAGTGCCAGAAGGCAGATGATTTGAACCATCTTGTTACTTGAACTGGACATGGAAAATCCCGTTTCTGCGAAACGCAGCATGAGCCCCAAACCTGCATGACCCCCAATTTAAACGTGTGATAAAGTGGTCGGAAAAAGGAAGTCTTCTTTTCAACCACCATTTTAGTTTCACTGGACATTGACTCTACCTGTCTTGGGACCACAGCATGAGCCCCCAAACCTGCATGGACCCCCCACATTTAAAAAGTGCGGAAAAAGAGTCTTTCTACCCCAATTTTAGTTGAACTGGACATTGACTATACCTGTCCTGGGCCACAGCATGAGCCCCAAACTGCATGACCCCCACATTTAAAAAGGTGACGGAAAAAGGAGTCTTTAACCACCATTTTAGTTGAATGGACATTGAATATACCTGTCCTGGGCCACTGCATGGAGCACCAAACCTGGAATGACCCCCCACATTTAAAAATTGCGAAAAAGGAGTCTATCAACCAGCATTTTAGTTGAACTGGACATTGACTATACCTGTCTGGGGCCACAGCATGAGCCCAAACCATGCATGACCCAATTTAAAAAGTGCGGAAAAAGGAGTATTTCAACACCATTTTAGTTGAACTGGACCATTTGTATACCATGTCTGGGCCACATCATGAGCCCAAAACCTGCATGACCCCCAAAGTAAAAAAGTGCCGAAATAAGGAGTCTTCAACCACCATTTTAGTTTCACTGGCATTGACTTATTTGTTTTTTTTAAATCCGGTCCTGGGCCACAGCATGGACAGGCCGGGGGGGGTGTTACAGTGGGTGCGTGAAGGCCCAGGCTGGAGTCAGTATCTTTTAACACGGCCAGGTTTAAAATGCCCTGATGGACGCGAGCAACGAAAACTGTCGTGCTGAAGCAGAGTGCGGATGCGGAAGTGTGAGAACTCCAGCCTTCCTCTGTACACAGTCAATACCTGGGTAGCGCTTGCCCCTCCGTATGAGTGTGGACCAATTGAGCTTCACTTGGAAATACTGGTGGTTAACGCTCCTGTTACACCCAGGTGCCCTTTATCTTGGCATTCTTTTTCTCATTTTACTCAACGTGCTGGAGGAAATGGTCTCTGTACTTTGTTCTCTGTCCGTGCTCCATACTCCATGTCCTCTGAATAACCTACATCTGGTCAAGTTTTCCTGTACCTCCCTTGTACAATTCAGAGGAATTTTTTTAACAGCTATTTTGTACATGCAAGTTTTTTAGTACTTTAATTCTAGAAAACACATTTTTAAAATAGGATGGAATCCACATGTCTTTTTCTTTTTCATTGTATAAAGGTTGTCTATAAGGTGATGTATGTTAAGATCTTGCAAAAATATTTTGCAATATGTTCCATTAACAGGTTCCTACTATTCTGGTTTGACTAGCACCATCACTTGAGCACTCTTGACAATTGTGAAGAAACAAATGTCTGTTGAAACAAATTTTTTAGAATGGGACCTGTGTATTAGCTGTTTGTACAGCAAAATGCCCAAAATTCAACTGACCTTGAGCCACTTTGATCAATTGTGAAGAACAAATGTCTGTTAGAAACAACATTTTTTAGAATAGGACCTGTAGTATAGCTGCATGTCACAGCAAAATGCCCCCAAAAATTCAAAGCATGACCCTTGAGCCACTTTGGTCAATTGTGAAGAACAATTAGGGGAAATGCATTAGAAACAACATTTCTGTTTAAATAGGACCATGATTATATGCTGTATTCACAGCTACATGACCCAAAAAATTATAAATATGACTTCTCAGCCACTATTAAAAATTGTGAGGGAGAAATGCCACTTAGAAGCAAATTTATGTTACAAAGGACCATTATTATTTCTGTATTCACAGCACATGACCCAAAAAATTATAAATATGACTTCTCAGCCACTATTAAAAATTGTGAGGGAGAAATGCCACTTAGAAGCCACATTTCTGTTCCAAAGGACCATAATTATAGCTGTATCTCACAGCAACATGACCCCAAAAAATTATAATATGACTTCTCAGCCACTATTAAAAATTGTGAGGGAGAAATGCCACTTAGAAGTCACATTTCTGTTCCAAAGGACCATGATTATTGCTGTATCTCACAGCAACATGACCTCAAAACCATTGACAATGCGAAAACTTCTTAAGATAAAGTGAGTAAATGGAATCGGTGTTGTCATGAAACCTTGCTGTCTTTTACAGTCTCCTCACAGCAAAACCAGCAAAATGAACTGTTGGGAAAAGAGAATAAAAATTGCAGTAAGAAATGATCATTTTAAAAAAAAGTTTTCAAGAGGACCATTTCTGTTTGAAAAGGAATGTGAAGTAGACTGGCAACTAATCGGTGACCTCGGCAATTGGGGCCACAACATCATCAGAGATCCATGCCTGATTCATCTTGATGAAAGTCAAACGATCCACATTATCTGTGGAAAGCCGGATGCGTTTGTCTGTAATGACTCCTCCAGCTGTGCTGAAGGTCCGCTCAGATATGACGCTGGCTGCTGGGCAGGACAACACCTCTATGGCGTGACGAGCCAGCTCGGGCCATTCGTCCATTTTGGATACCCAGAAGTCTATTGGGTCCGGAACACATGCAAAAACATCGGTGTTGAGACGCAGATAGTCGTGCACCATGATCTTAAGCTGATCTCTGTGTGTTGGATGTGTGCCCTGCATTGCATGCGTTGGTGAGGTGGTAAACAAAGATTGCCAGAGGTCACCCATTAGGCTTCTGCCACCTTGCCTGCTGCTGCCACTACGCCTACTTGGCACTCTACTGCTGTCACGTCGCTGATGTTGTTCCACCGTGACATTTGGGGAACGTGAAGCAGACGCAACAGATGTCTCCAGTTGATCAATCAGCAAGGTCTCCATTTCCCGCATTTTACTCTCTATTTGGGTGGGTGGAAGGAAAGTGCTGATTTTTGTTTTGTACCGGGGATCCAGGAGGGTGGCCACCCAGTAACTGTTGTTCATTTTGATGGCCTTAATGCGAGGATCATGTTGGAGGAAATGGAGCATCCAAGCATCATGTGAGAGATGACCCTTGATTTCCCAACCCTGGGTGGGGCCTGCAAATGACTTCCTCATCTTCTCCCCTCCCCCAAAATTCCGCCAACCTCTTTCCGGCAGGGACGTCGGTAACCGGTGTTAGGAAAAACCCCTCCCCCTCCGTGCTCCGGCAAGCTTCACAAGCCCTACTTGCCTGAGATGATGCCCCCTGAGGAAGCTTGCGCCCCCTTCCCCACTGCTCGGGGGACCCCGAACCATGCCTAAAAAGCCCGATAAATTGGGAAAAACTTGGGGCCCTTGGGATTTGACGGAGAAAAAGGCCCCGGCCCGCTTGTGCCCGTCCCCCTCCTCCTGTGGCGGGCCCTTTGTTTAGAGTGCCCAAACGATGTTCCAAACAAAGATCCCAAAATGCTCATGCTGACAAGGCATTTTTGCATGACCTTTTTGGGTGGCTTTTTAAAAAACTGGAAGGTGGTGCAGAGCTTTTCACCTGCTCCACTCTCGGTGGTCAACCCCCCGAGGCCCGCCGCTGTTGTCGGGGCCATGTGTCATTCTATGGGGTTGGGGAAATGGGGGGGGGGGGGGGGGGGGGGGGGGGTTTGGGGGGGGCCGGCTGACGCTGCAAGCAGCCCGGCGGGACGAAGCAGGGTGCGAAAAGGGAATGCGAAAATTTGACTTGAGCCTTCCTCAGCAGAGTCCCGACCCGGGGAGCTCTTTAGAATTTTGGCGACAAGGTTCAGACATTGCCAGGGAAAGGGGTGTGCTCCAGCCACCGTTTTAAGGGGGCCCGAGATTTCCCCGTTATCACACCCACCTTGCCTGGAAAGGTTTTGGCACCAGCCAGCCTCGGTTCGTTGCAGGGGCCCTCCACAGCTTGACCTGTTGTGGTCGGTCTCCCAAAACGATTAATTTAAAAACCCCCCACACCCCAAACAAAAAAAGGAAATTCGGTTTTTGGAGGTGCCACCAGAGGACCGACCCGAACCCACCCATACCCGTGGTTAAGGAATTTTCGGCCTTGGCCTGCTTTCTAGTCATTGTCGGTGGTAGATGGACTTTTCCGGCCAGAGCAGCAACGCGCTTGAAATTTTTGATGGGCCCTTTTGGGTGGCCCCGGGAGGGACGGCTTTTTCTGGCAAAGAAATGCCTGCTCGGATTGGTATTGGGGGCAGCAAAGGGGCCCTGAGTGGGGGGGAACCCATCTGTTCCACCAAGGGAAAGGCAACATTTCCCAAGGCCCAAAAGCCTGGCAATGCGACATTTTTGGCTTTTGGGTTTGGGTGGGTTTTGGGGTTTAAAAGGTTTTTCTGCTCCAAACCTGGAAGCGAAAGGCTGGGCTGCTGGGGTTTGGCGTGCAGGTTCAAACTGGCGGGAAGGAGAAAGGGGTAGGGGGTCCTGGTGGTGCTGGGGGTACTCGGGGACGGTGGAGGCTGAAGCGGGGGTGATCCTATATGCTCGAGAGACTGGGAGCTGAGGAAACGCTTGGGGGTGGCGGGGGGGGAGGCGGAGACAGGGGTGTGACGTGGTTGGAGGCCCCCGTCGGTTGGCCTTTTTTGGCCCAAATGTTCCCCCATTTAAATTGCATTCGCTGTTTTGTGACATGTTGGTGGTGGGTTAACCCCCTAAGGTTCTTGCCTCTTTATGCGTTTACGGCAAAGGGGGCTATGACATCGCTGGGGGAAACAGGGCTTGTCAAAAAAGGCCAGGGTTGAGAGGTCCTGGACCTTTTTGACGGCGATAAAGGGGAGCGGGGTTTGGTGCCTGGGGCGGAATCATATCAGCGGACTTTTGCTACCGCCCTCTCCTTTTTTGGGGGGGGAAAACCCTATGACACTACCCTTTGTTTCCTCCTGTCCATGATGAAGCCTGCAAGCAAATTCTGCGAAA
>JAODAL010075595.1:0-13930 GCA_025379985.1 Phyllomedusa bahiana | reverse complement strand
TTTTAGACGTTTTTTCCCAAGCTGCCCCCTATTTTCTTCCTCTGGGTCCCAGACATGTCCGCACCTCCTCTACCCTTAGACATAATAGCAATCTATGGTATGTAGAAGATGAATGGTTTTAAGTTGGTTTCATAAATGGACATCATACAGCAAGAAATGTTGTAAAAATAACAAATTGAAACTGTCTTGATGTATGTTTTTGCCCGGCAGGCATATGAAGCTCTGTTGCACTGGGAGCACTTGAGGTGGAAGCAATATCACCCAGTGTACCTGAAACAAGAGTCTAGGGTTACACTAGGTAAAAGTTTCAAACTTCCCTTTTAGGAAGCAAAAGAAAATGTGATATTTATATCCAGATGTAGCAGATCTGAGTTCAGTATAACATCTGTGTTCTATATGGTAGAATAACAGGTGTCTCTATTACATCCTCCTAAAGGAAGATGCCCAGCAAATTTGATGCCACATATGACACAGTGGAGAAAATAAGTAATTGATACACTGATGATTTTGCAAGTGTCCTCCCTACAAAGAATGGAGAGGTGTGTAATTTTTATCGTAGGTGCACTTCAACTGTGAGAGACAGAAGCTAAAAAAATCCAGAAAATCCCATTGTAAATAATTAAATAAGTATTTGATACAATAGAAAAAAACAGAACTTAATATTTGGTACAGAAAGCTTTGTTTGCAATTAAAGAGGTCAGACTGTAATTCTTGACCAAGTTTGCAGACACTGGAACAGGGATTTTGGCCCATTCCTTGCTACAGATCTTCTCTAGATCTTTCATTTTTCGGGGCTGTCGCTGAGCTACATTGAGTTTCAGCTCCCTCCATAGATTTTTGGTTGGGTTCGGGTCTGTAGACTGGCTAGGCCACTCCAGGACCTTGAAATGCTTCTTATGGAGCCACTCCTTATTTTCCCTGGCTATGTGTTTCTGGTCATTGTCCTGCTGGAAGACCCAGCCATGACACATCTTCAATGTTCTTACTGAGGGAAGGAGGTTGTTGGCCAAAATCTCACAATACATGGCTCCATCCACCCTCCCTTCAATACAGTGCAGTCGTCCTGTCCCATTTGCAAAGAAGCAGCCCCAAAGTATGATGTTTTTACCCCCCCATGCTTCATGGTTGGGATGGTGTTCTTGGGGTTTTACTCATCCTTATTTTTCCTTCAAACACGACAAGTGGAGTTGATACCAAAAAGTTCTATTTTGGTCTCATCTGACCACATGACCTTCTCCCATGCCTCCTCTGGATCATCCAGATGATCACTGGTGAACTTCCAACGGGCCTGGACATGTGCTGGCGTGAGCACGGGGACCTTGCTTGCCCTGCAGGATTTTGACCCATGATGGTGTAATGTGTAATCTTTGAGACTGTGGTCCCAGCTCTATTCAGGTCACTGACCAGGTCCTCCAATGTAGATTTGGGCTAATTCCTGATCTTTCTCAGAATCATCCTTACCCCACGGGGAGAGATCTTACAGGAGGCGCCAGACTGAGGAAGAATTGACAGTCATCTTGTGTTTCTTCCATTGTCTAATAATTTCACCAACAGTTTTTGCCTTCTCACCGAGCTGCTGCCTATTGTCCTGTAGCTCATCCCAGCCTTGTGCAGCTCTACAATTTTGTCCCTGGTGTCCATAGACAGCTCTTTGGTATTGACAATGGTGGAGAGGTTGCTGTAACCTGATCATGCACTAAGGCTGATCACCTTTCTCTTTGCTTCATATTAATGGATTTCATTAGTAAATTAAGAGTGGGTGATTAGTGCAGGAGGACAGGATTCCGACCAATAGGAAAACAACCTTTTTACTATAATGCTATAAAATATAAAATTTCCTAGTTTCCATTGTGTTATTCATTTACTGATATTTGCTTATAATTGGCGATATACTTTGAATCCTTAAAGGAGTTGTCTCACTACATTGATTCATCTTACCTCTGTCCTGTTTTCTTGGTTTCATTTTGAATTCAAGGGGGTTTACTGGCTTCTACTAGGCTGCAGTGGAAGCCAGGTCTGTAGCTATAGCAACCAGTGCTGACAGCCTATCAGGAGAGATTGAACAGGTCTGTAGCTATAGTGACCTGAGGAGCTGATGCAGCCCATACAAGAGGGGATATCTTGGAATAAGTAGGGCACTGTTAATGGACATATATTGCAAAGTGACTTTTTTGCAAGATCTTTAACATAAAAAGCAACAATCCTTGTAGCGAGACAACCCCTTTAAGGAAAGGCCAATTCTCAGGTTTGTTTTTTGCATCACTTCCTTCCATAACTTTTTTTTATTTTTCTGCTCACATAGCTGTATGAGGACTGGCTTTTTGCAGGACAAGTTATTTTTAATTATACCATTTAATGTACCATAAAATTTATTGTGAAATCCAACCATAATTTTTACGGTGCGTAATTGGTAAAAAAAAACAACTGTGCAATTTGTAGCAGGGTTTTTTTTTTTTTAAAGTTCACTATGCAGTATAAAATCAGTCAGGGGCATAACTAGAATTCATAGGGGCCCATAGTAAGATGAGATGGGGCCCCATCCACCTGATGACAATGAACTAAAACAGCAACATAAGTAGCAATAAAGGTATAAATAAGTTTGCCATATATTAGGGAAACCCTAGAATAGTGCTAGATAGCAGAAAATCACCAACTGCTTGATCCCTACAAAAGGGAACATGCTCTTGTACCTAAGTGGGGTCCCCTTAACCTATGCTACCCATAGCAGTCGTCATGGCTGCTTTTACTATAGCTATGCCCAAGTGACCTGTTAATTTTTTTCTGTGGGTCAGTGCAATTCTGGAAATACCAAATTCGTTGACATTTTTCACTTTTTATTTTTTTTAGTGACTTAGCATCACCATTTTCAAAGACCAGTAACTTGAATTTATATTCAATCAGACTTTACAAACTAGGCAATACCAATTATTTTAAAGGATTTTTCTCACCATGATTCAGCAGATTCAGACTCACACTGCCTCTTAAAGCGCTGGGTGGTTCTATAGCAGTAGTTAGCATATTTCGCTTCTCTGTAACTAGCTGAGTGCTACAAAGACATAAGTGCAGGAAATTTAACCTGTAGGAAACAAAGCTACAGAGCTCCAAGGAGTGAAAACATTTGCTTATCAAGAATAAACAACCTAATCTTGTTACAAATAAACACTCTGCTACATCTGACCATGGTGAAATCACTCCCTGCTCTATATCTAATCAGGATGGGAGATGTGGACGGTAACCTAAAGACACTTGTGTGCACTCTGAACAGATAAAATCTCTCTTATCTTGTGACCAGGGAAATATCAAAAGACCAATGTTTTTAGAAAAGTCTTCAGTTACCTTTCCCTACATGTTTAAAGCTAGTCATTGTAGTGAGAAAACCCCTATAGGTTTTTATTTTTTATATGAAACATCAGAAACCTTTTTGATTTTTAAGATTTTTTAAATTTTTTCTTTTTAATGTAATTTTCAGTCTTCCTAAGCAACTTGTAATCAGTTTATCATTATATAATATACTACACTACCTATGTGATCTCAGTTTTTAGTAATCTCATATTGCACCCTGACTCTAACTTCAAGCTGGCTGTAACAGTAGCTCAGTCAGGACAGACCTGGGGCTTTCATAGCAGCCCATCGGCACATAGTGACTCTGATTGGGTGGGGCGATAATGCAGAGGAAGGGGACACTGCTTTCCGAACGTTTAGATGTCACACTGAAAGCAGAATCTACAGTAAATGGATACTGTAGTTATCACTGATTTTGGCCAGTAGGGGTGGGTGGCTGCTGTAGTTCAGCCGTCAGCCCGTGAGCCCAGCCCATACATCCTTATTGCCGGCTCTTTCACGTTGATTTTTTTTTCTACTTGAGACTACAAAACTTACTAAAAATATGATTTTCCCTAATGTTTTCTTCTTAGTGGAACAGTTCATGTGTCAGAAATGGGACCAGACTGGTTAGAAAAACCAAAAAGTTATACTTATCTACTAGTCACCTGCCGGTGGTGCTCTGGAGCTGCTGGTTGTCCTCCCCTCTTCACTTTTCCCCCTTATCCCAACACACAGGAGAGTCTCGCACTCCATTGTAAGTCAATGGAACACAAGCCTCTTCTGTATGTCAGGACGAGAATCCAGAGAGAAGGGAGCGGATCATCAGAAGCTCTGGAGCACCACTATTGGGGGACAAGCAGATAAGTTCAACTTTTTCTTGTTTTTTTAACCAGCCTGGCCCCATTTCTGGTTATTTTTTCATGGCCAGACAACCCACTTAACTTTTTTTGCTGAGGTTTCTGGACATTTTGTTCCACTAATAACTTGTTTTCACACTTCTGACATGTATGATAAAACTTAAATTATGAAAAAAAAATTATTTCTAAATTAAAATGCCCATCCACTTTCTGAAAGAAGATGTCTGGCACATTGTCAAAATTCCACTCAACACTTTATACACAGAAGTGGCATGAAGCAATTTTGCATCAAAGTAGAAGTTTGCATATGGAAATGTATAGCAATCCAGCTATGTAGCAAAAAAAATAGACAAACAATATCTCCTAAAAGTTTAAATGGGTTTTCTGGTTCATTTTTTTTGTATTTTATTTAACTAAGCTCATTACGGCCCAAACAATCTTTATGCGTTTTATTGAATTTATATTTATGTGTTACATTGTTTACAGTATTATGTTTATGGCCATAAGTCATGATGTTCCATTCAGAATGTCACCCCTTACTACTACATGCACTATAGAAGCATTGGCCTCCTGACTAGTGCACATATTGAGTAGATACACTGATGAGCAAAAGGGTAACCATGTTGTGAACTTGTGACTTTAAGGCTCCATATCTCACCATCTACTACAGATCTGAGACATCAGTTTATAGACAATCATCTTGGCTATCTCATACATAGCTTTCACCTGCAACTACTGAGCATATGCTAGTTCTGCAGATTCTTGTCATGTAACTGCATTGTTACTGTTTTGCTCCTGGTGGTGGGACAATCTTTTTCTTCTTGTTACTACAAATTATAACCTGTTCTTACATTCCCTAATAGCTCAGTGTGTTATTAGGCTCCTTCCCAAGTGAAAGGTCACTGGTTTGAGCAGCCATGAAGAAGATTTCCCAATAAAAGAGACGCAGCATCAACTAGGTGATCGATAGTGTCTCTGGGCCAAGAACATTGCAAAACTGCATCATATGAGGCCCTGGCAGCGGGAAGAATATGAAATGAAGTCCGTCCATCCATTCAGAAGCCAAGAGGTGATGTCCAGGCAGAATATCAGTCAACAAGTCGCTCATCAGAAGGTCGATCAGTTCTAACGCGACAGACACAGCAGTGGAGGTGGCTCGTAGGCTTTGTAAGAGTGACATCACAGACGTCCATGCAAGCATCGGGCAACACACATTACACAGGACTGGAAAGATGGCCCGAAAAAAGGGGAAGAAGCCGCGACTTCAATCTCTTCATATGAAGAGTCGGCTTGAGTACGAAAAGTGGAAATGGAAGCGGATGATTCGGAGCGATGAGATGAAAGTCAATAGAAAAGGGGATCAAGATATTGAAGAAACAGTCAAGTTCGGTGGAGGAAGCCTGATGATATGGGGATGTTTCACAGCCAAAGATGTTGGATACTTGACCAGGATCGATGGTGACCTCAATGCTGAGCTCTATGCGAGTGTCCTACAAGATGAGTTACTTCATACACTCGAGTACTATGGGGATGAGAAGGACGAAATAGTGTCCAGCAGGACAACGACCTGAAGCAGATGTCAAGGTTGGAGAAGGAAGGAGTCAATGACAATGAAGTAGAGTTGCTGTTTTGGCCTCCACAGTCCCCAGACCTCAACCCAAGCGAACACTTGTGGGTAGAGCTGAAGAAAAATCTGTATTCGTACCCAAGTCCAGTCTGCACCAACATTGGGAACACGTCAGTGTAATTATCTGATATTATGGAAAGAATTGGTAGTGCACACCTAAGGGGTAATATGGGCCAGGAGGGTGCAAAATGGAGAAGGACCTTCGTCCGGTAAACTAGTAAAAGTATTCCACTGCACACCTTTTAGGTTTTTTAATGCAAGAGGTATTTATTGGGGACACTAGGTGAGGTCATCTTTATATCATTTAAAAAAATTAACTCAAAAAATATTTTACAAAAGTTAATAGATGTTATCTGTAGGGGAGTTTCGGCAATAACCCTTTATCAAGAAAAACATCTAAATGGCTGAGGAGAATGTTGAGGATGATAAATGATGATAAAACAAGGTAGTGACTCTGTAAGTAAAGGTAAAGGTGAACAGGAGTGGTAACTAAAAATTTGATGTGGCTGAATCTGTACTGGGAGTCAGCAAGTAGATAGCAGGTATTAGCGCTTCGGGAGAAATTTGAGGTATGGGGACGTCACGTCACGTCCTATACCTCATTGCTCCCGAAGCCGCTAATACCTGCTATCTACTTGCTGACTCCCAGTACAGATTCAGCCACATCTATTTATAGTTACCACTCCTGTTTCACCTTTACCTTTACTTACAGAGTCACTACCTTGTTTTATCATCATTTTATCATCCTCAACATTTTCTCCTCAGCCATTTAGATGTTTTGCTTGATAAAGGCTTATTGCCGAAACGTCGCTACATGATAACATCTATTAACTTATGTAAAATACTTCTTGAGTGTATTTTTTGAAATGATATAAAGATGACCTCACTCTAGTGTCACAATAAATACCTCTTGCATTATAAAACCTAAACGGTGTGCAGTGGATATCTTTTACTAGTGTAATTATCTGATACATGCTAGTCATGAGGCTGGTGCTTTTATAGTGTAGTTACCCACTGCCTTCCCTAAATTTGCTTAGCATGTTCGCTAGTCAGGAGGCTGACGCTTCTATAGTGTACGTAGTAGTAAGGGGTGATTTTCTAAATGGAATTTCATCACTTAGAGCCATGAATATAATATCATAAATAATTTTAAAAAACTGTTTAAGATACATATAAATTCAGCAAAGTACAAAAAGATTACTTTGGCCATAAGGAGCTTAATTAAATAAAAAAAAAAATGAACCAGGCAACCCCTTGCAGACATGCAGAGTTAAAGCATATCTTTTATATGTATGCCAAATACAGTTGAAACCAGAAGTTTCCATCCACTATATAAAAAGCCCCATCTGCATGTTTTTCTCACCATCTGACATGAAATCAGAATAAACCTTCCCCGTTTTAGGTCAATTAGGTCAATAATGAGAGAGAGAATATTTAAGGCATTTTATTACTTTGTGCCAAGTCTTCCATCCATTTCATTAGTATTTCGTAGCGTTGCCCTTAAACTCTATGACGGGTCAAACATTTTGGATCCTTCCACAAGCTTCTCACAATAGTTGGTAGGAATTTTTGCCATTACTCCTGACAGAACTGGTGTAACTGAGCCATGTTTGGAGGTCGCCTTGCTCGCACCGGCCTTTTCAGCTTTGCCCATACAATTTCAATAGGATTGAGATCAGGGCTTTGTGATGGCCAATCCAAAACTTTGACATGGTTCTCCTTAAGCCACTTTGTAACCAGTTTGGCAGTAGCTTCGGGTCATTGTGCATTTGGAAGATCCATTTCCACCCAAACTGTAACTTCCCGGTTGATGTCTTGAGATGTTGCTTCAGTATTGTCACATAATCTTTTTTCCTCATCATGCCATCTATTTTATGAAGTACACCAGTCAATCCTGCAGCAAAACAACCCCACAAAATGATGCTGCCACCCCATGTTTCACAGTTGGGATGGTGTTCTTAGCGTCTCCCTTTTTCCTCTGAACGTAACGATGATCATTATGGCCAAACAGTTCAATTTTAGTTTCCTCAGACCACAGAACATGTCTCCAAAAATGTAGGTCTTTGTTCCTGTGCATTTGCAAACATTAATCTGGCTTTTTTATGTTTCTTGTGGAGTAATGGCTTCTTCCTGGCAGAGCGGCCTTTCAGCCCATGTTGATACAGTACTCGTTTCATTGTGGATAATGACAGAATCTTTCCAGCTTCCACCAACATCTTCACAAGGTCTTTTTCTTTTGTTCTCAGGTTGATATCCTCATGTCATACCAAAGCACGTTCATCTCTGAGACACAGAACCCGTCTCCTTCCTGAGCGGTATGATGGCGGGACATTCCCTTGTTTGTACTTCCGAATAATTGTTTGTACAGATGAACGAGGCAACTTCAGATATCTGGAAATTGTCCCCAAGGATGAACCAGACTTGTGCAAGTCCACAATTCTCTTCCTGATATCTTGGGTGATTTCTTAAGACTTTCCCATGATGTTACACACAGAACCAGTGTATTTCTGGTGTGCACTAAAATACATCCACAGCTGTGTCTCTAATTAACTCAGATGTAACAATAAACCTATCAGAAGCTTCCAAATACATGACATCATCATATGGACTGTCCTAAATTGTTTAAAGTCAGAGTAATCCCAGTGTATGGAAACTTTTGACTTTGCAGAAAGTAATAAAAATGCCTTAAAAAATTCTCTCTCTCATTATTCTGGCATTTGGCAAATATAAATAATTTTGGTTACTAATTGACCTAAACGGGGAAGGTTGATTCTGATTTCATGTCAGATAGTGAGAAAAACCTGCAGATGGGGCTTTTTATATAGTGCATGTAAACTTCTGGTTTCAACTATATACAGTACAGACCAAAAGTTTGGTCCCACCTTCTCATTCCAACAGTTTTCTGTATTTTCATGACTATAAAAATTGTAGATTCACACTGAAGGCATCAAAACTATGAATTAAAACATGTGGAATTATATACTTAACAAAAAAGTGTGAAACAACTGAAAATGTCTTCAATTCTAGGTTCTTCGCCACCTTTTGCTTTGATTACTGCTTTGCGCACTCTTGGCATTCTCTTGATGAGCTTCAAGAGGTAGTCACCTGAAATGGTTTTCAATGAACAATAGAAAAAGCAAGCGGCACTCACCAATTCTGGATTTCCATTACTTTATTTCAAAATCACATTACTGCGGCATAGGACGGACTAGACGGGTGGTGTGAGAACGGCAACAATTGTTTTGCGCGATCCCGCTCTTCCTCTGGGCATGACAGGAGGTGATGCACAGCGCCTTAAGAACCTCCCCAAGGCCGTTTCGTCATCTCATACCGGCATTACAAAACAACACAATGTAACAAAAACACATAATATTTACAAAACATTACAACCATAACATATTTGTACTAATTATAAAAACGAAGACAGGTCATTTTTGTCATTAAGTCCCAATATTCCTAACGCTTCCGTGTGCAGTATCCACTACGCTTCACATCGGAGAAGTCGAGTGTGTCGATCGACTCCATTCTCTGATGACATGATTCTTTGTAAACCTGCAAACGAAATTGTAGAGGTATCGTCATTATGGACCTCACTTAAGTGTGATAAAAACCTCGGGGCTCCCTTCTTTGTTTTCACAGAGTATAGATGTTCTCTAACTCTGTTAAATAGGGGACAGATTGTTTTTCCTATATAAAACTGTCCACACGTGCACCATAGGACATAAACTACAAAATTTGAGCGACAAGTTATCAAATCATTAACTACATGTGTTACAGAACCCATTTTCAAAACTCTCCCTGTTTTCATCATACTACAGAATGAACAACTCCGACATCTGTGGTTATCTTTTGGAGCTCTATCTCTTAGCCAATTGGACCTATTAACACTGGGTAGTTTACCCCGTACCAATTCATCTCTCAAATTACGACATCTACGAAAAGTAATAATAGGGTTTAGACGTGTCTTTTGCTTTAAATCCTCATCATTACTCAATATATGTCAATTTTTTCTTATGGCATTTTTTATTATTTCAGACATATTACAGTATTGAAATGATAGGACTGATCTTTCATTATCCTTTTTGACTCGTTTTCTATATAAAAGTTTATTCCGATCTTGGTTGATAGCTCTGGTAAATGCCTTAGAAATTAAATCTTCATTATACCCCCTAACTCTCAATCTTTGGGCCAATTCTAATGACTGTTCTAAAAAGTCACTATACTCGCTATTGTTATGTCTAAGTCTCAAGAATTGACCATATGGTAAAGAACTGCGTACATGTCCTGGATGAAAACTTTGATAGTGTAAAAGTGCATTAGTTGCTGTTGGTTTACGATAACCTTTTGTTATTATTTGTTCATTATCTATCATTATTTCTACATCTAAAAACACAAGGGATTTATTTCCAAATGTAGAGGTGGAATTCATATTAACCTCATTAGTGTTGATGTAACTTATGAATTCTTGAAACTGTTCCTCTGTTCCTAACCACACCACCAGGATATCATTGATAAAACGAGACCAATGGGCTATATATTTCAAGAATGGGTTTTTTACATTGTAGATATAATTTTCTTCCCAATATGCCAGAAATAAATTCGCAAATGTCGGTGCCACTGGAGTACCCATGGCGGGTCCTGTTTTCTGTGTGTACCATACTTCATTGAATATAAACGCATTATGGCTTAAGACAAAATTTAAAGCCTCAATGATAAATTTAATTTGCTGAATATCACGATTTGTACTACCTAGAAAAGACCTGACGGCATATTGGCATATATTGAGCAATGATGAGGATTTAAAGCAAAAGACATGTCAAAACCCTATCATCACTTTTCGCAGATGTCGCAATTTGAGGGATGAATTGGTACGGGGAAAACTACCCAGTGTGAACAGGTCCAACTGGTTAAGAGATAGAGTACCGAAAGGTAATCATAGATGTGGGATTTTCTTCATTCTGTAGTATGATGAAAATAGGGAGAGTTTTAAGAATAGGCTCTGTGACAAATGTAGTTAATGATTTGATAACTTGTCGCCCCAATTTTTTAGTCTATGTTCTGTGGTGTACGTGTGGACGGTTTTATATAGGGAAAACGATCTGTCCCTTATTTAACAGAGTTAGAGAACATCTAACTTTAGAGCCCCTACAGTAGGTTTTTATCGCACCTAAGAGAGGTCCATAATGACGATACTTCCACAATTTCGTTTGCAGGTTTACAAAGAATTATGTCATCAGGGAATGGAGTCGATCGACACACTCGACTTCTCCGATGTGAATACTGCACAGGGAAGCGTTAGGAATATTGGGACTTAATGACAAAAATGACCTGTCCTTGTTTTTATAATTAGTATAAATATATTATGATTGTAATGTTTTGTAAATATTATGTGTTTTTGTTACATTGTGTTGTTTTGTAATGCCGGTATGAGATGACGAAATGGCCTTGGGGAGGTTCTTAAGGCGCTGTGCGTCATCTCCTGTCATGCCCAGAGGAAGCGCGTGATCGCGCTAAACAATTGTTGGCGTTCTTACACCACATGTCTGGTCCGTCCTATGCCGCAGTAATGTGATTTTGAAATAAAGTATTGGAAATCCGGAATTGGCGAGTGCCGCTTGCTCTTTCTATTGTTCATTGGACTTTGGCTGCCTTACTATATAGCTGAGCAACGCCAAAGGATTTTGAGAAAAGGAGGTTTTTTCAGTCAAAAGTGAAATATGGAGTTGTGGCTTGAAGGATTGAAAGAGTATAGGAGAGGAAGATTTAACCCCTTGGTGCCCGATACTGTTCTTTTTTGTGAGAGTGAAATGGTTTTCACTTCACAGGTGTGCCCTGTCAGGTTTAATAAGTGGGATTTCTTGCCTTATAAATGGGGTTGGGACCATCAGTTGTGTTGTTCAGAAGTCAGGTGGATACACAGCTGATAGTCCTACTGAATGGACTGTTGGAATCTCTATTATGGTAAGAAAAAAGCAGCTAAGTAAAGAAAAACGAGTGACCATCATTTCATTAAGAAATGAAGGTCAGTCAATCCGAAAAAATTGGGGAAACTTTGAAAGTGTCCCCAAGTGCAGTGGCAAAAACCATCAAGCGGTACAAAGAAACTGTCTCACATGAGGACCGCCCCAGGAAAGGAAGAGCAAGTGTCACCTCTGTTGCGGAGGATAAGTTCATCCGAGTCACCAGCCTCAGAAATCGCAGGTTAACAGCAGCTCAGATTAGAGAGCAGGTCAATGCCACACAAAGTTCTAGCAGCAGACACATCTCTACAACAACTGTTAAGAGGAGACTGTGTGCAGCAGCCTTCATGGTAAAATAGCTGCGAGGAAACCAGTGCTAAGGACAGGCAACAAGCAGAAGAGACTTGTTTGGGCTAAAGAACACAAGGAATGGACATTAGACCAGTGGAAATCTGTGCTTTGTTCTGATGAGTCAAAATTTTAGATCTTTGGTTCCAACCAGCGTGTCTTTGTGCGACGCAAAAAAGGTGAACGAATGGACTCTACATGCCTGGTTCCCACCATGAAGCATGGAGGAGGAGGTGTGATGGTTGTGTGTGTGTGTGGGGGGGGGGGGGCTTTGCTGGTGACACTGTTGGGGATTTATTCAAAATTGAAGGAATACTGAACCATCATGGTTACCACAGCATCATGCAGCGGCTGCTATTCCATCCGCTTTGCGTTTAGTTGGACCATCATTTAGTTTTCAACAGGACAATGACCCCAAAACACACTTCCAGACTGTGTAAGGGTATTTGACCAAGAAGGAGAGTGGTGGGGTGCTACGCCAGATGACCTGGCTTCCACAGTCACCAGACCTGAACCCAATCGAGATGGTTTGCGGCGAACTGGACCGCAGAGTGAAGTCAAAAGGGCCAACAAGTGCTAAGCATCCCTGGGAACTCCTTCAAGACTGTTGGAAGACCATTTCAGGTGACTACCTCTTGAAGCTCATCAAGAGAACGCCAAGAGTGTGCAAAACAGGAATCAAAGCAAAAGGTGGCTACTCTGAAGAACCTAGGATACAAGACATATTTTCAGTTTTTTTACACTTTTTTGTTAAGTATTTTAATTCCACATGTTTTAAAATTTTTTGTTTTGATGCCTTTCAGTGAATCTAAATTTTTTAAATTTTCAAAAATTTACAGAAAACTGTTGGAACGATAAGATGTGTCCAAACTTTAATTACAAAAAAATAATGGGTTTAAAATTGGTTGTTTTGGGGGAAATTTTAAAAATGTAAAATTTTTGAAAACTCGGGAAAATAATTAAAGGTTTTTTTCCCCTTAAAACAAATTATTTCATGAGATAAGACTGTCTTTATGATTGTGGTTGTCTTTACTTATTGTTGATTTCGCCCCTTCTGCCTTCATTCAACTTTATTTCAAAGAACAATGTAACAATAGATCAAGGAGTGCAAATTATGTATCAATTATCCACATCCATAAGAGATTGTACTTTACAAAAATTGAAAAAGAAAAATTTTATTTGACCTTTTCCCTCAAATAAAATTTACATAGTCTGCACCCAAATCTCGTGAACCAAAATAACTTTTTGAGAAAAAATCCTCTTTTCACTAAAAAAAATTTAAAGGGAATTTTATCACCATTTTTTTTAATAATTAAAAATCAGATACTGATTTATTTTTTTCTTCTTAGCCATTTTTATTTTCTGATGGTAGTTTTTTAAAATTCGTTTTCTGTATTGATTTTGGGGACGGCCTCTTGCCTGGCTGTTTTAAAAGCATTTTGAGGGTGCTTTACACGTTTCATGGACTAGGGGCCTGTGAAAAAGCGTATTGATTCTATAGGGAGTTTTTAGGGTCTGTGACGGGGAATAAGTCGTGTGAGGGAAGGGGGAGAGGGGGGGGGCTGTGACATCTCCTATTGTGTGGTGGACCTGTGTTATTATACACATTGGTGTCACCTTTCAGTGAATCTGCCCGTGATGTTAGGAGGGACTAAGAATAGTTATTTTACAGCACGAATGTTCAAACATTTGACCATTAGGCCCAGGGCCCAAAATGGAAATGGAGAATTTGGGTTTTTTTTTAAATATTGAAAGTAACATGAAAAAAAAGATACACAACCAAGAATTATTAAAAAAATGAAATGTGTTTAAAA
>JAODAL010075594.1:0-13930 GCA_025379985.1 Phyllomedusa bahiana | reverse complement strand
GATCACATGGCTGGCAGCCAATCACTGACCTCTGTGGTCACATACTGAGGCCAGATACTGGTTGCAGCATCATATGATCCATGATAGTGATGTCATTAGTGAGGAACCTGGGAAGGTAGAGGAACTCTCTGAGCAGTGGAACAGTGGTGATGGGATAGGTAAGGATGGGTTCATTTTCTATTCTAGCACAGTGGGAGGTGGTAGGAAAGTTAGTAATAGTCTTAGAAAAACACCTCTCGTCTTTCTAAAGGTGGAAGCAATGAAACTTCCATCTCATCCTGCATAAAATAAGTCTTTGTATCGTTACACCAACGCAAAAATAGAAACTTGTCAGACAGATTTACAGTACTATGGAAGTTAGGCCAGAATTGTGGTGTACAAGCTTTTCACCACCGTTGCTATGCATTTTAGGCCTGGTTCTCGTCTGTTTCGGAGGTTCTGTGGCAGAGGTGTAAGCGGACCCGTTTTACAGCAGACACCATTGAGGCCTGACAGACGCATTGACTACAGTTATATTCATGCAGCACCATGCGGCAAAAAAGAGCCAATATTTTGTGGCAATTATTGACATACAAAAAGCTAACGATTAGAAACTGTAAGTTTAGACTAGAAAGGGGAATATCGCGCAAATTGATGATTTGTTACATCTAATCCAGGGTGCTCAAGCTTCTTAGCTAATTTCCCATAATACCTTGTGATATGCACATGCTTAATGGAGTGCAAAAACGCAATCTCAAATCTCCACACACCTATATGGTGCTCTTCACAAGGAGAGATATTCCTCTTTCTGAGCCACTCATTGTCTCCCACGCAGCCAGCCAGTACGCTCTGCACTGATGAGGGACAGCCCCGAAACAGCTGTATGCAGATGAGTGGTACTGGCTTGGCTGCTTTTTAAATACTCAGTGAGTCAGAAGCAAATTGAGGATTTGTTACATCCAATAGAGGGTGCTCGAGCTTCTCAGCTCCTTTACCATAATTGCTTATGATAAGGTGTTGATAAAATTGGCACCAGATTTATCAACACTACATTTCCACTGCCTAAGTCTTCGACAGTATATTCAGATAATCTACTTGCCCATTTTGTGATCGGCTATCCAACTTCTCAAGGGAAACAAACACCAAAAGCGTTGGCACCGAACATTTCTTGTTTAACCAAATCCTGAGCGGGTAGTTTTACCCCTTTTTCTGACCAGGCACATTTTTCTTTTCTGTAGTACTTGCCGGTTTGAACGCTAGAACACTTTCTCGCTCTAAATTAGTGCACTCATTTTTTTTTCAGAGAGGGATGAAGTGAGGGAGGGAAGCAGGCATGTAACCATTGTGCATTCACTTAGCAGCTGCAATCACTGCAGTGTCTAAAGGGTTAAACAACTTGGATTGGACAGAGGCAGGTCTCATCTGCAGCAATAAATTGTTGCCTCATGAGTGTGGAGCAGACTCAGTGAGTGACCGCGCTCCATATCTCCTTAACGATATTATGATGTAAGTTTATGGCAGTAAGGGGTAAATCACTTGCTGTGAATGGCACAGAGATGCTAAAATAATTTCTGGTGATAGGTTTTCGATAAGTTGACATCACAATAAGTTCATCTATCCCCAGTCAATTAAGATCCAAATATGTCTAGTTATACAATTATAAGATGGGGTAAAATGAAGATTGATATCATTAGTGTTCATTTATGAACAAAATAGTGAGCATTCTGTTCAGTTCCCTCCCATAATTCAGAGGAGGTCGTCGATATAACGACCGTAACACCTGATATGGGAGGAACAACAATGAAATCCTGGAGCAAGAAAGACTCCCAAACTGGCAAAAACATATTTGCTAAAGAGCAGGCCAATGTTGCCCCCACAGATAGAAGTCATAAAAATTATCATGGGAGGGTCCCTCATTCTCAAGCATGCGCCCTGTGCCATGTGGGAGTTCTTAAATAGCATTTATATATTATTAAGAAATTTATTAAAAACAATTTCAATTCTTTGCTTACAAGTATCAACCAATACAAGGAAAATAACAACTCCACATTACAGAAAAGCCTTAAAGGGGATGTATCACTTCCTCAGTTCTTGTGTTTCAATGTAATCTCAGTTTCTCAGCTCTTCAAATCCAGGGGTGTTTCTTCCCCTCCCAGCTGGGTGTTTCTTATCTGAAGGGGGATGTCCTCATCCTTCCCTTCACTGTTTAGGCTCGCTCCCGAGTCAGTGTGCCCCCCCCCCCATCTTCTCTGTCTGAGTCCACATGTCACTGTGTCGTTCCTCTCCCTATGCAGTCTTATTTTGTAAGAGCTGTTTGCCTAGCACACCCTGCATTCAGCAAGACAGTCTTCTATGAACTCAGAGCACTAATATCTTCTCCTCTCACAGCTGGAGGTTTGTTACAGTTGAAGCCAGTCTTCTATTAACTCATCCAGAGCAGCACAGATCTGTCTCCCTTATATGTTTACACGCAGGAGCATTAGGCACCGAGCACAATTCTGCTGTTTTCTGATTGTAGAAGCAGCTGCACGGTTACCGTGAAGCTCCTGGCTGTGCAGAGTGAAATGTTGCCGGCCCATTATTCTGAGTGAGAGAGGCAGGAATGCGCGCTCCCGTGAATACTACTGGGGGCCAGACAGAATGTAAATTAGTAGAGCCGTCAGCCAATGAAATTAAAGGAGGTGAGATCCGACCGGCACCGGGGAACAGTGTTTACACAAAATTAAGAAAAGGGAGACTGTGAAAACAAGACAGCTTTGCAAATGACATCCAATTCCAAAGTTGCTTGTTTTCACTGTCCCCTTATTCTGAAGACCATTTAATGAAATTATACAACCCCTTTAAGGCTGAGGTTTTCATGCAACCCTTTAGGCGAGACTACATCTAGCATATATATCCAGTACACCTCACACTGGAGTAACTTAGGGTGATATGTATGAACTTTGGCGTAGAGAGGCCTTTTCATACATTTGGTAGGTGTAATCTTGCCGCTAAGTCTATCTATGCCACATAGTAAAATAGTAGAAAAGACTCCACAGAATTCCTGACAGCTCTGGCCATGCTTACTAACGTTCATTATAAAACTGTATTAAATAAAATAATTTCCGTACAATATAAAATTCAAATAAAATTATGTAATATAAAATTAAGGTTAAATTAAATAACATAAAATGAAAGAACCGATACAGCATCTACCCTAATGCCCGTTCTCAATTGGAGTTATCAAAGTATTATCATATCACAAGGCATTATGGGAAAGGAGCTGAGAAGCTCATGTGCCCTCTATTGGATGTAACAAATCCTCAATTTGCTTTTGACCCACTGAGTCTTCAGAAAGCAAAAGGGATATTAGCCAAGCCAGTATCACCCATCTGCATACAGCAGCTGTTTCAGGGTTTTGCCCCTCATCAGTGCATAGCAGAGCAATACTGGCTGGCTGGGTGGGAGATAATGAGTGGTACAGAAAGGTGAACATCTCTCCTAGGGGAGAGCACCATATGGTGTGTAGAGTTTTGAATTGCCTTTTTGCCCTCTACTAAGCATCTTCATATCACAAGGCATTATGGGAAAGGAGCTAAGAAGCTCAAGCTGTATGCAGATGAGGGATACAGGCTTGGCCAGTCTTTCACAAGACTCAGTGCGTCAAAGGCAAAATGAGGATTTGTTACATCCAATAGAGGACTCTGGAGCGTCTCAGCTCCTTTCCCATAATGCCTTGTGATATGCAGATGTTATTAAAGGGCAAAAAGGCAATTCAAAACTCTACAGGGTGGGCCATTTATATGAATACACCTAAATAAAATGGGAATAGTTAGTGATATCAACTTCCTGTTTGTGGCACATTAATATATGGGAGGGGGAAAACTTTTCAAGAGGGGTGTTGACCATGGCGGCCATTTTGAAGTCGGCAATTTTGGATCCAACTTTATTTTTTCCAATGGGAAGAGGGTCATGTAACACATCAAACTTATATTTCACAAGAAAAACAATTATGTGCTTGGTTTTAACGTAACTTTATTCTTTCATGAGTTATTTATAAGAGCCAGTTAGCAGAGAGGGGAGCATGTCGTTAGTGTACATGAATTGAGTATAAAGCACCTTAGCATTGGCGTCATGGTTCCGGGGGTCAGACCTTTATTAATAAACATTTATTAACTTATAGTTAAAAATGTAAGTGAAAGTATGTATCACTGATGCATCTCGAGCTGGTTGGTCTCTTAGTCGTACCATAAGGGCTCGTTCACACGGCTGACTTGGGCACTGATTTCAGCCGTACTGCGTGCCGTATTTGCGCTGCAGTACGGCTGAAATCCGTCTCTGTCATTACGGTAATCCATAGTTCTCATAGAGAACTATGGATTCTGTCTCTTCTCCCCACTCCGCGAATACGCCGGGAGGGGAGAAAGTGACATGTCAATTATTTACGGCGTGTACGCGCCGTGAATAATGACTGTCTATGGGGCTGGCGAGCTGCCGGCCCCCCGTCCCCGCTGCACGGCAGCTGGCGTAATTGCGGGGCGAAATCCGTCCCCGCAATTACGCCGGCAATCAGCCATGTGAACTGGCCCTAAAAGTTAAACTTTAATTAACTCAAAACTTAACTTAAAAATGTAAATTTTCTTGTCACACCTTCATGGTGCTGGAACAAGTTCCTAAAAAACTCCAATTTTTTATATGTGGTATAATCCTGTAAAAAATCACACTGAAACTTTTCATAAAGACCAGCATCAATAACCGCTACTGCACCCTCTTTATTCGGGGCTCTAATGATCAGGTCTTCCAATGTTAAATTAGATTTAATTTGGGCCCTATGAGATTGAACACTCAACCTTAAAAGATCTTCTTCAATATTATGCTGAAAATTGGTCTTCAGTCGGAAGGCGGGACTGAACGGAGTAAAACTCTTGGTTTGTGACAATAAAGTTCTTCAGTCTCTGGTTAGATTGTATAACAACAACATTGGTAGCAGTGGTGATGCCAGTATATATGTCATGGTCTACAGCAGTCACAGCCCATACATACTGGTAACCCCGCTGTGGCCAGTGATGGTGGAGCGCTCATGGGAGGATACAATGCTCTGTGACACTGCTTTGATCGAGAACATGGAGAAGCTTCATATACAGACTATTTTTGTGGTTTTTACATTGTCTCATCTTCTTCCATTTAGGTATCTACAATATTGGATCATCTCTACTGATATTGTCTATATAGGGTAATCTTTCTTGTTGACTCATCAAGGATGAATAGAGACAAGGACAAGATGGCGGAGAGGATATTAAATCTCACCCTAGAGATAATCTTCCAGCTTACTGGAGAGGTAAGAGATTCTGATGATGTCACATTACATCATTCTTATCTATGGTAATAACAGATGATATGACTGGAGAGGTAAGAGATTCTGATGATGTCACATTACATCATTCTTATCTATGGTAATAACAGATGATATGACTGGAGAGGTAAGAGATTCTGATGATGTCACATTACATCATTCTTATCTATGGTAATAACAGATGATAGGACTGGAGAGGGGAGGGGCTCTGATGATGTCACATTACATCATTCTTATCTATGGTAATAACAGATGATATGACTGGAGAGGGGAGGGGCTCTGATGATGTCACATTACATCATTCTTATCTATGGTAATAACAGATGATATGACTGGAGAGGTAAGAGATTCTGATGATGTCACATTACATCATTCTTATCTATGGTAATAACAGATGATAGGACTGGACAGGGGAGGGTCTCTGATTATGTCACATTACATCATTCTTATCTATGGTAATAACAGATGATATGACTGGAGAGGGGAGATGGCTCTGATGATGTCACATTACATCACTCTTATCTATGGTAATAACAGATGATGTGACTGGAGAGGGGAGGGGGCTTTGGGAATGTTTGTAATGATATTTATCAATGTGTCTCTCCATAAAAAGGATTACACAGTAGTGAAGAAGACCTCTAGTGATTGCTCTCCAGCCCCTGTGTCTGGAGGATGGGAAAGAACCCTGAGCTCAGTCATGGGACCCCCACATCCCTTCATAAAACAAGAGGAAATCAATGAACAGGAGATCCTAGAACTCGCTAACAAGATCATTGAGCTGTTGACTGGAGAGGTGATACTGCTGGGAATGCTGGGATATTATACAGTAACACTGCCAGAGGGGTCTGTGTGATGACTGTATCATTGTGTGTCTGTCAGGTTCCTATAAGGTGTCAGGACGTCGCTGTCTATTTCTCCATGGAGGAGTGGGAGTATTTAGAGGAACACAAGTACCCATACAAGGATGTCAAGATGGAGAATCTGTACAAGGTTGTCAAGATTGAGGATCTGTACATGGATGTCAAGATGGAGGATGAGCAGCCCCTCATATCTCCAGGTAATAGACATGACAAAATTCTTGCATTTTTAGCCAGCTCATGACTGGGCCATATGCCCCCTCTCTGACCAGGCTGATTTTCATTTTTATAGTAGATCAGGGTTTGAACACTAACTACTACTTTAGATACAAGCGCCAGGTGTTTCAGGGAACAAGCTGCACAAAGATCGTCGGAGGATATCTCCTGCTGCAATCCTCTAATAGAGATAAAAAAAAATTATATATATAAAAGACGATCACGTTCTGTTCGCTGTATAAGGTACCAACTTAATCACAAGCAATCCCCAAATAATCAAATTCCAAAATATGCAACCCCCATGCAAATAGTATAAAACAGTGTAAAACACACCTGTAATAGTGTAAACGCTTCCCCAGGGATTCTCACTAGATGCTCACATCAGCCAGGAACCTCACACTAATCCAGGTTTCTGTCCACTTCAATCTTCTGTTGGGGGATTTGTCAGAAATAATATATATGAAAAATACCTACAGCGTGGTGTGTTCACCGCTGATACGCTCCGGCGGCAGCATGCGGGATCCAAACATACAGGCTAACAGACTAGAGTGACATCACTAAGGCTGAAGCTAACGAAAGCTGAGCAGGCATACAAGACCTATGCCAGGGGTGTCAAACTGCCGGCCCTCCAGCTGTTGGGAAACTACAACTCCCATCATGCCCACTGTTAAAGATTATACAAATGCATGATGGGAGTTGTAGTTTCCCAACAGCTGGAGGGCCGGCAGTTTGACACCTGTGACCTACGCGTTTCAGAGAATAATGATCTCCTTCATCAGGGTATAGTGCCTGGCTTAGTCTGGGCCTTATATCTGTTCCACACCCTGTTTGTTACAGATGATGTTACTTAAAAGACAATCAAGAATACATTTCCCTAACCTTTAATATATTCTATCTCATAAAACAAAATAATAAATACAATAAATAATGATGCAATGAAAAACAACAATATGCACATTAATGTGCAAAGGATTAAAACAATCACGACTTCCGGTTCCGGCGCCAACATGTGGTGACACGCGGGTCGGAGCTCCGTGACGGCAAAGCACATACCCGGCACAACTACCCGACAAGTCCCTGCTTAAACCTCCACGGGTGTAGAGGGAGGACGGGAGAGGACGTTACCGGAGGGGAGAGGAAGAGTTTGCCTTTCGGGCAGACACGCGGACAGGTGGATATCGCGGAGCCGCCGGGCTGAGACGCAGCGTGCGGGGCAGCAGCGGTGCAGCTTACAAGGGGAGGAGAACGGGAGAGAGAGCCGGAGACATGGGCACCGAACACTGCTGTCTATGCCGACGGCCCAACGGTTAGTGCGGTCCGGGGACGGGCGCAGGAGATTCCTAAGGTGAGAGTGGAGACAAAAAGGGCGCGGAAATCACCCGCCATCTTCCTCCACAATAACAGGCGGGGACATAGATCCACTCAATAGGGGCAGTGACCAGTGACAAACGGCTAGCGGTGAGCTACTTAGCTGAACCTCTGGGTGCAATTCCTCCCTGCTCAGTCTTGCTGTGCTCTGCAGTGCTGCCCATTTGAGTGTCTAAGCACCATTACCCTCCTTGGAAGCCTCATTGTAAAGTCATTTTGCCGCCCGCGGGACTTATAATATAATATCAAAGCACAGATTTCTAATACCCAGAAGCCATACCCAGATATATGGATCGTTATCTCCTCAAAATGGGTAAATCAAAATCTAATAAACAGCAGGGGAAGGGGGGGAAGGGGGCCCCTGCAGACCCAGAGGGTACGGATGAATCTTCATCAACCCCGGAATAGGATAACATTTCTCCTTCACTGTCAGATTGCCTAATAACCCCCCTAAAAAACTTACCAGGAGGGGATGCTTCCCTACCAGAAGATAACTATAAAAAAATTGCAACAGAGGTCGCCCGACAAATAGCCCCGGATCTCCAGGAAACGTTCGCTGCAGCAGTCACCAATATGTTCGCACAGGTGAAGGGAGACATATGGGAACATAGTGACAGATTGGAAGAACTAGAGTTCAAAGTCCAATCCCTGGAAATGGATGCCGATGCCCTCAGAACACAGCTACAGGAAAGTCACAGGGGGACAAATCCCTTTCCCGAAAAGTTGACGCCCTAGGAAAACCGTTGGGCGCAATAATCTGCGAATCTTGGGTCTTTCAGAGTCTATCCCTCAGAGTAATCTGGTCTTACTTTGCGAGCAAGAAATCCCTGAACTTTTAGGTATACACACTCCATGTAAAGTGGAAAGAGCGCATCGCATAGGGCCTAACCTGAGGGGTGACGGGAAAATAATCCAAAATGCGGAGAACATTTTTATTCCCGCGACGGACCACGAAGTTATTATAAAGTATTAAATTATAGGTTAAAGGCAAAAATCTTAAGGGCCTTCAAAAAAAAATTTAAATTGGGTCTCCTTTATAAGGACTAAGTCTTTTTTTTTGAAGTTTTTTTCGGGGAGGTTGTAAAGCGCCGTAGAGCATTCTCTGCCATTTGCACCGAATTATCCCGAGGCAAGGGAAAAATTTGCCTATTGTACCGGCGGTCCTGGGGGGGTTTCATAGAAAGGAAATTTCCATTATTACTCCCTTGTAGGGGGGGTCGCGGGCTCCGTGCCCTCCGGACGTACCCTGTTGCAGGGGGTGCGCGCGGGGTGCGGCTCCCGGGGGGCCATCCCTTGCTTCCGCCCCCGCGTCCTTTCCCCGTCCGCGTCCTGTGAACGCCGCTCCCGTCCCCTTTTGCGCGGCCCCGGGACTTTTTAAATTTTTAAAGGGCCGCCCCCGATAATTGGGTCTATTATGGGCGTGGTTTATTAGTATCCGCCCCAGCACTTCCTCCCGTTGGGTGTTTTTTTGGGTGGTTTAGAGAGTATTGGAGTTGTCTTGATTTCCCGTGTACCAGCCCCGTTGCTTACTTTTCCTGACCGCCTGTCTGCCCCTGCCCTGACGCTGCCGTCTTGACTACGAACCTTGTCCCTCCCCTGCCCTTCTGCTGTCCCCCTGTCCCGATGTCTCTGGATTGTCTTTGTCCCCACCTGCCCCCGGGGGGCGCTTCCAAGAAGTCAGTCAGGGGTAACGCCCCTGGTAGCCTCACCCCCGAACTTTTCCCCTTTTGGCGGGCTCTGGTGAAAAGGGGGTATTTAGTTTCCGTTCCCTGCGGGGCCCTTAGCTATATCGCTTGGTTGGCCCCCCCAGGAACCCAAAAATCCTCCTTTTACAGTAAATGCCATGGTTTCCCGCCGGGTACTCTCCCTGATCCCCGGGGAGTAACGCTGCGTATCGACCAGCTAGGGCCTGTTGCAAAACCTTGGGGCCCCCTCTGCCTCCCCGGTGCCGCCTCTGCACCTGCATCCTTGCTCGGCACCATTGCTCCCCTGCCCCGGCTTCGGGCCCCTCTCTGCATCTGCACTTCCCTCCCCTACGTGGATCCAAGAAGTGCCGGGGGTTCATCAGCCAGTGCTCCATCCCACCTCGAGTGATGGGGCACCAATTTCCCCTACAGAGGGGGCCAAGGGGCCTTCATAACGTTCTTGTCGGAGAAGCTTGGCTTGGGCTACGCCATATGGGATGAGGGGTTCTCGACGGCGGACCCCAAAACCCTTTCCCTCGGGGGTTCCGCCGTCTTGGGAACCAGGCCGTACTTCTTCGGCTGCGGGAAATTTCCGCATAGGGCTGTGGAGAGGCGCCCCTGGTGTCAGAAGGCCTCCCGTTGCCCATGCCCTTTATTGGTGCTTCTCGGACAGCCCCCTTCGGGCCCACCGCCTTTATTGATCAGGATCGGCGGGAAACTTCATAACCCCAAAATTGGGGACCAGGTTTCGTTCCCTGTGATCCGTTGCAGAAACCTTTTTTTCTTTCCCCTAGGTCAGTGGCGAATGCTTTAAGGCGCTATCCGTTCCTTCGGCCCCCTCTTCTTCGGGGGGCCCTTCACAAGAAACGTTGCAACTTCTTGTCCTCCCTCGATCCCCTCGGAAATTTTCTGGGCCTTCCTTTGGCTGCAGGACCATATCCAACCTTGGTTTGGGAAAGGTGAAGTCTTGCGTTGGGGTTCGGTGTTTTCCCCCTTTGGGGTTAACCGAAACTCCTCCTAGGTCTCTCCTGAAGTTGCCAAGCCCCTCAGGTTTTACCTCCCCATATGGATTTTGTGATGTTTTTCGGAGAAAAAGGCCAAAACGCTTCCTCCAACCCCGGCCCTTAAATGCTGTCCCCATTGCCCTGAAACCCGGGCTGTTCCTCCAGGGGCCCGGGTTTACCCCTCTCCGTCCCGGGACAAAAAGGCGATGCGGTCTTCAAGGGGAACTCCCCGCAAAGATTATCCGAAAGTCCTCGCCCCGGGCGGGTGCGGCTTCTTCTTCGTGGAAAAAAAAGACGGGTCTCCCGCCCGGGCATGGGAAATCGGGGCCTGATAAAAAATTACCATAAAAAACGCTACCTTTGCCCCTTGATCCTGAACTCTTTGCCGCTTGCGTGGGGCGAAAATATTTTCCAAACTGGTCTGCGGGCCCTAAAATTTTAATGCATTGGGGAAAGGCGATAAATGGAAACGGCATTTAACCGCGGGACGGCCATTTGAGTTTTGGTTATCCCTTTCGGCTCTGCATGCCCCCGGGAGGGATTCAGAATTTTTTCAATGAGATCTTTGGGACCTATCTATGTCGGTGTCGTCTCTTGGGAATTTCTTTCTCCCAGATTCGGATCTCGCCAATGGCCAGGTCCTCAGGGGACCCCCACACTTCAGTTCTTTTCCAAAACCCCAGAAAATGCCTCTTTGACGTGCCAGCTTACCCTTCTTGGGTCATTTCTCAGTCAGGGGCTCCCGGGGCATCCCTTTCCAAACTCTCCGTGGTGTTGCAGTGGCCAAACGGTGGGCCTTTGGGCCTTTAACGTTTTTTGGGGTTGCCAATTATTTTAGACAATTTATCCCCCAAATTCTCAACTTGTGGCTCCCTTGGTGCCCCAAATGGAAAAAAACGCCATCCCAAATCCTGGCCCCCAGAAGCCCAAGGAAAACCTTCACCCCCTTTTCTCCCAAACCCCCCCGCATTTTTGCTTTTTGGCCCGGTCTGTTCCCCGGCCCCCGGCCTACCGGGTTTTTTTGTTTTTTCCCCCGGGAAAAAAAATTTGGGATGTTAATTTCAAAATTCAGGGCCGGTGGGGGGGTCCCCCCTTTTAAAAGAAAAAAAATTCCCTCCTCCCTTGGTAAAAAAAATACCCGTGGTTTTTTTTTCCAAGACTTCTCTCCTGCCCGGGAAAAACTATACCATAGGTGATGTGAATTACTGGCCAAAGTGGTCTAGAGAAAAGGGTATCTGCTGGGGGGGCTCACACCCTATTGCATTTTTCACAGCCCCAAGAACCCCCTGTAATTTTTGGGCTCAAGCTGAACCCCCCCCAGGCCCGGTGGTCCCTATTTTTTGCCCTTTTTACTTTCCCCACATTTTCAGCGGCCCAAGAAAAACGTCGGGTTTTCTATCCGTTCTTCGGATAGGTGGGTCTTTAGCCTCCTCCCCGCCATTGTCCCCCCAAGGACCCTCCGGCTGCCCCCGGGCCTTTTCCACCTAGCCCCGGGAGAGTATGTGCGGCCTGCCTTGGCCCTGTCCTGAAGTGGGGCACTCTTTTCCGTACGGCTGGGCACCCAGGAGTCCCTAGGTCCCTTTAATTGGGCTCCGTTATTCTGGGGGCCCCCCTTGCTTAGGATGTCAGGGGCTTTTTCTAGCCTGCACCCCCGTGCCCGTAATAAGGTTCCTCCCCCAAACCCCCCGGGCCTTTTTCAGCCCCCCCTGTGCCGGGGAAAAACCCTGGACCATGTAGCCATGGCTTCGTTACTGATCTTCCCGCCCTCATCTGGAAAAGGTCTCTGGGTTGTGACCAAACCCTTTTTCCAAATGGCCCATTTATCCCCTGCCGGGTTACCCTCTGCCCCCCCTGGCAAAAATTTTTTCAGTCCCCGTTTTCCGTTGCAGGTCTCCTTTACAATTGTTTGAAGGGGAGTCCAGTTTTTTTGCTAATTTTGGCGGGTTTTGTGGCAAATTTCAGGTTCGTAGATTCTCTTCCCCATACCACCCTCAGATAAGGGGGAGGTGGGGGTTTTAACCAGGTGTTGGCACCTACTGAGGTTTTTGTGTCTGCCCCGGGGGTTTTGGGGTTTGGTTTTTCCCCAATTTTTTTTGCTTGGGTGCCAGTTACAAGTTAGGGGGCCCCAAATTTGGGGGCCCCTTTGAGGGTACAAGACTTAACCCGTGTCCCACAAACTCCGCTTGCCTCTACCTGCGCATCCCGAAGCCTTCCCTTCTTCTCCTCAAACCGGTTTGGGACTGAATTGCTTTCCCGGGGGGGTGTCTCGCCTTCTCCCTTTGGCCCCCTCAAACATCTTTGAGGGCAAGGAGGTGCTGGCACAGAAGACGTAGGGGGAACGGTTCTTTCTCATTGTGGAAGGGGTTGGGCGGAGGAGCGGTGTGGGAAACCGGAGGCCCAATGTCGCCTTGACCCCCCTTTTCTTGGTTTAAAAAAAAAAAAGGGGGGAGCCCAAGGGGGGGGGTACGTACGGGGGTGCGGGCCCCCGTGCCCCCGGCTGTCACCCTTTGCTGTCCCGGCCCGCGTCCCCTTTCCCGTCCCCTTTTGAAAGCCGCTCCGGGGCCGTGGCGGGCCGCTTTTAGGCGTGCGCGCGGCCCCTTTTCTAAAAATTTTAAAGGGCCAGCTCCCGTAATTGGTCTTTATCGGGCGCGGGTCTATTTAAGGTACCCCCCCAGCATTTGCCAGTTGTTTGGTGTGTTTTTGGGTTTCGTTTGAGAGTATTGGGGTTCAGTTTGATTCCGTGTACCAGGGCCGCTTGCTTAGTTTCCTGCCTTGCCTGTCTGCCCTGCCCCGGACCGTCTGCCCGTCTCTGACTAGAACCTCTGCTGCCGCCCTGACCCTTTTGCCCGTCCCCCATGTCCCCGATACGTCTTGGATTACGTCTTTGACCACGCTGTACCCCGGCCGCCATGCAGCAAGTCACGTCAGGGGTAACGACCTGGTGCCTCCGGGGCAAAGTCCATCCGCTTTGCGGCCCGGCTCTGGTGAAAACCGGGGGCTCTTGATTCCCTTCCCTGGGTTTGGTTGTATCATCGGTGGTTTGGCCCAGCAAATCCACTCCTCCGTTACACTCCTGCAGAAGCACAGACCCTTCTGAATAGAATGCAACAGACATCATGAACTCCCTCACCACCAGACCCCCCCTCGGGGACAAGCACCGGATCCACCTTGTCCAAGGGCACAAAGAGAAGAACAAAGAAATCCTCGATCCCCGGATAGCCCCAAAGAACAGCTCAAATGCCCAGCATCTGCTTTAGGCACTTGATTCTTCACAAAATATGACCCATAATGAAAGAACTGGAATATTTAGCTGGGAAAATTACTAGCCTCGCAAAAGGACTTGTCTTTGGTCCTTCATCGGTTGACCTTCACCTTCTGCCTCCGTCCCCCTCAACTTTCCCCTGCCCTTCTATTCCCCCCTCTCCTTTTTTTTTTACTAGTCTGGTTTCTAACTTGTAGCTTAAAGGGATATTAGCGTAAGCTTTGGGG
>JAODAL010075593.1:0-13930 GCA_025379985.1 Phyllomedusa bahiana | reverse complement strand
TTACTAGGGTGTCGTTACATTGGTCTTTTACATGTTGGTCTGTTACCAGGGGTAGTCTGTTACCATGGTAGTCTGTTTCCCAGTATCGTTACCAGGGTTTTGTTCCCTTGTGCGTTACAGGGGTAGTCGTTCCCATTAGTCTTTTACATGGGTCTTTACTATGTATTTTTCGGGTTTTACTATGGATCTGTTCCCTGTACTTTACAGGTTCTGTTACTATTTTGCTTTTCCCAAGTAGTCTTTCCCAAGGTACTGTTCCCAATGTAGTCTGTTATAGGGTATTTTTTTACCAGGGTATCTTTTACCTGTAGTCTTTATATGGTAGCCCTTTACCATGTAGTCTGTTACTATGGTAGTCTGTTCATGGTATCTTTACCGGGTTCTTTTAATGGTAGTCTTTTACCAGTAGTCTGTTCCCAAAAGGGTTTTTCCTTGTTCCCATGTATCTGTTATAGGGTAGTCTGTTACCATTACTGATCGTAATACATTAAAACTAGGGGAGGTGCGTAACATTGATTATCTTCTGACAATGGCATCCGTCAAGAAGTTTGATATATTAGAGCAAGTTCACACAAAGGGTTTTTACCAGAAATCCAAATTCTGTCAAGGATGTTTACCGTGCAGAGGGGGTTTTCGTCTCTGATTTGGACGTGGGTTAGCCCCACTTTGATAGGGCTAACCACTCCCTCTGAAAAAGCGGAATCTAGGAGTTTTTCTGCTTCCAAACAATGAACATTTCCTTTTTTTTTTATCCCACACCAGGTTTTGGGGAAATCCAGGGAGGAAGATCCACTAGATTGCCCAGTCAAATGTCAAATTCCACATTAAATCCATTTTTTGGGAAATACCCCCTTTGACGGAAGGAACGGTCATTTTTAAAATTATGGTTGAAAGCAGGAAATGGGAATTAAGAAAGATGACTTTGCAAACGAAAATTTTGATTACTTACGACTGGGGCAAGCATTTCAAAAAAGGCAGGTCTTGTGGGGTGTTCCTGGTATTTCATAGTTAGTACTTACAGTAAGTGGTTTAAGGAAGGACATATAGTGAACCAATGACAAAATCATGGGCACCCAAGATGCATTCTGTTTAGTCTACCCATGCTGATTCCTATCCAGTGCTGGAAGTGTCTACAATAGCCCCAAGCTTCAGAACTGGACCATAAAGTAATGGAAGAGGGCGACCTGGTCTATGAATCACGGTTTTGGGTAGAAAAGTATATATTGCTTCTAACACCAAGATGTACTGTGGGAAGAAGGACAGCTGCTGGTGGCAGTGTGATGCTCTGCCCCATGTTCTACTGGGAAAACCCTTTTGTTTTCACGCACATAATGTACTGGACAATACATTCACCAAAACCTAGTTGCAGACCAAGTTAACCTCTTTTTGGCACTGGCACTTCCTAATAGCAGAGGCCTCTTCTAGCGGGATAATGTCCTGCACTTCCAAAATTGTCCAGGAATGGTTTGAGGAACATGAGAGAGTTCAGATCTTCCCGGCATCTGTGGAATATGTTGAAAAACAGGTCTAAAAAAACTCACAACTTATTGAACTAACAGGATCTGCTGTTACCATATTGATACTAGATAGCACAGGACACCTTCAAAGGTCTTGTGGAGTCCAAGAGTCAGAGTGGTGTTGGTGGCACAATGTAAGGGTGCGTTTACACGACAATGGACAAATGCCAGTCGGTTTATCCGACCGGTATTTGTCTGGTGTGTGTGCCGATGAGCGGAGAAAAGCCCTCCCCCTTCACATTCACTTACACATATTCCGTCCGAAAACTGGACAGAAGAATGTGCATGTTGAATGTTTTTCGGGCGGCCTGTGGGCGGAAAGCCCGTGCAATCGGGACTGTTGCACGGGTTTTCCATAGGAACCCGTTGTGCTCATTTTCATACGTTTTTCAGGCGGTCTGCAAAACCGCAAACCACCTGAAAAACTGTCCGAAAACCCGTGCTGTGGGGACATGCCCTAAGGTAGGTAGCTCAGTTGTTAGCACTGCTGCTTTTCAATGTTGGAGTCCTAGGTTTAAATCCCATCAAGGAAATCACCTGCAAGGAGTTTGAATGTTTTTCCCGTGTCTGCATAGTTTTTCCGCACCTCCTTCCCCCCCACACTAAAAAAACAAACTGCTGAGTTAATCTGGAAGTTAGGCTGTGAGCCCCTATGGGGACAGGGACCAATTTAAATGATGACAATCTCTGTACAGTGATGTGGAATAAAACTATATAAATAAAGTAAAAGTTATGTCTGATTAGCATAAACCTGCATAGGAGCTGTATACACAAAACGATAGACTTCCAAGACTACAGTGATTGGCTTTTTTATTTTAGATACAATCTTTTAGATTCAACTTCGTCCTTACTAGGAAGCTAACATTCAGAGAGTAGTGGACAGAGGACACCCTGTGGGGGATCTTACTCTTTAGAATCATTATTAAGATCCCTTTTATTTAAATTGTATCACATGACAAATGTACTTTGAGATTCAGTGATTTATATTTTCCAAAGGTTTAAAGGAGTTGTCTAGTTCTTAAAAATTATTAATGGTAATCTCCCGTTGCCAAATTTAAAAAACGCCTATACTCACCTTTGTCCAGTTCCCGCGCTGCGTTATTCCAGTCTTCCATTTACCTTGCTTTTTTCCCAAATGGTGATATCACTTCTGCAGCTACTGATTGGCTGACTGGAGCTGTTCACTTCCAAATGGTGATGTAAGAAAGTAGCACATGACGGCTGCAGCCAATCAGCAGGTACAGCAGGGACGTCCCCTTATGGGAGAAAAGGAAGGTAAACGAAAGACCAAAGAGACTAAGCACTAGAACGAGGAAAAAGAAGGTAAGTAAAGGCTTTTTTAGTGCACCATGAACTTCCTATAATTATTTTTTTTTTTAGGAGTCCGACAACCCCTTTAATTGTATTGAATTGTATATAAACCATTGTGTAAACTCCAATTATATTCTAAAACCTTAAGGTTTCGTCCAAACGATGAATATTTCAAGTTGGAATCCACACAGATTCCGACTTAAAATACTCATCTTAAGCTGAAAGTAAATCATCCCCAGTGACCTCAATAGAAAATACGACTTGTGGTTACATAGTTACATAGTTAGTACGGTTGAAAGAAGACACGTGTCCATCAAGTTCAACCAGGGGTGGGGAAAATGTGGGTGAGTTCATACAATGCATATTTTGTCGGTCGTTTTTTAAGAGTAGAAAATACCTAGAAGATGTTGATTCTTCCGTCCATCTCACCCATACACCCTAATAGATTGTAAGCTCTCACGAGCAGAGCCCTCACACCTTGAGGGACATGTTCCAATACAAATGCGCCATAGTTTTGGTATATTTTGTGTCCCCAAAATGCCATATTGACGCCATATTCTCGACATAAATGAACTGTAATATACTAAAACTAGGCGCATTAAATATAGTAGCAATGATACGCTGTGCACCTTAATAACGCATTGCGCCTATCGAGGCGCATTACATACACTAGTAGTGATACGCTATGCACCTTGATTGCACAATTTGCCTTTTTAGGCGCATTAAGTTTGCTATGCAAGGTTTACCAGACGCCAGATTTTGGAAAGAATCGTACTTTAAGGCACACCTAAAAACTGACACAGTGACGGCAATTTTCGCACATGTCGCCCCTTGTGTCTCATCGGTAAGAAGCTTTAATTGTGTAATGTCTGTAATGTAAAGTGGTGGAGAATCAGTTGGCCCTATATAAATAAAGATTATTATTATTCTGTCGTATTCCACACAGAAAATTTACTATTAAAGTCAATGGGGTTGCTAAAAAAAATCTTGTGTAAGACGTGTCTACGGATCTCCCATAGAGATGAATGGGACTCACTTACTGACTGTAAATCCACCGGAAAAAAAACAACCTAAATCCACCTGAAATACTTGACACAGTTTACAATGTTAGAATCTGCCGAGTAAATTTTATTAGTCGTCTGGACAGCCCCATTGACATTCATTACTCGCAACGCGGGGTGGCAGCCCGCAGGCCCCATAGACATGCATTGCTAGCGGCGCGTATTTGCTGCAAGTAATTGACATGTCACTTATCTCCCCACGCGTACAATACGATTGTATTGTACAAGCGGGGAGAGGAGGCGTAATCCATCATTCTGTATGAGAACGATGGATTACCATCATTTCGGCACGCATCTCGCCTGTATTAGAGCGCAAAGACACAACGAAATGCGCAACGGAATTACCCCGTGTCATACCTCCCAACTTTTAAAGAGTGCAAAGAGGGACACATCAGGCCACGCCTCTAACCGCACCCAAAACATGACATCACACCAAGACCCACCTCTAATCACGCCCCCACACATACATGCCGACTTTTTAGACGGGCAAAAGGGAGACATTTTCAGGATTGCTTTGTATCCGATGATAAAATATTAAGTAAGTGGTTATGTAATATACAGCGAGGAAGCAACCAGATAGTTTTTAAAGCAAGATACTCAGTTTATTGACGCAAATCTGTTTTCTAAAATAAAAAGAGGGACATTTATAGAGCTAAGAGGGACAGAGGGAAAAGGGCCAAAAATAGGGACAGTTGGGAGGTGTGCCGTGTGAACATAGCCTTATGTAGATTTCTAGGATTTCTAGCTGCAGGATTGTATAATATCCACTTCTTGTAAATGGACGCCAATTATTACAAACTATCTGAACACAGGAAACCGAAAACTCTTCATTTTTCTAAATAAATCTGTAGATCTTTCTGTTATCCCGTCGCCGCCTTTGTTTTTTTTGTGTCTATGCATTGTGATTCTGCAATGGAGAGGAGCAGATGTTTTGCCAAACATCCTGATGGGTTGCTTTTTCGTATGGGAGTGCATAACGGTGTCTTGTGATGCATTGACTTGACAGCTGCTAGATTTCAGGGAGCTGCTTAGAAGCCATTAGTGGTGTCATTGAATTGAAACAGAACAGTCACTCCCAGCTTGAACTGCAATTGTTAATATCTTGTTGCTATTTTTTCTGTAGCAACACAAGGCCTGGAAGATCACATTCTAAAGTAATGATCTTTTCTTTCCGGCTGATGGCCCTGGCTAGAACAAAGAGGTGTTAGGACTTGTTAGGATTCTTGTTTACTGATCGTAGGCAGCTAACAATTTCATTTTTTTTTTTTGCACCTTGCATGACATCCTTGGGAATGAGGGTTTTGCAAGAATATATACTGCAGGGGTCCCTCGTAGGAACTTGTAACCTGGTGTTCTATATGTCTAGTAAGATGTATTGTCTATAGATGTAGGCTATTACTGAATAGTACCAATGTCTCCTACGGCCTGATTTACACATATATTAAACCTTACATCACTGGATTTATTCATGACTTGTGCAATATTTTTAGTATGCATTACATATTACTGATCATTTCTGCAGTGCCACCTTACGCCGGTAGCTGTGCCAAATGAGGGCTCATAATTCTAATTCTGAACTCATATGCATTCAGGTGTGGGCAACGTTTTTCTGATACAGATTTGTATATTTTCTGTGTAGACCTAGACTTAGGACGCTTTCACACAGCGCAGTTTTGGTGCAGTTTTAATTGCGCTCCAATTAAACTGCCTTTATTACCAGCAGCTTCTTTCATTTATCTAAACTGTTTGGAAAGTGAGTAATCAATTAGTGTGTTTGTAATCCACAAGACTTCAGGCACAGTCATTGATGACTTACTTGAAACACCTTTCTGAACAATTTAGACAACTGAAAGAAGCTTGCTGCTAATAAAGGCAGTTTAATTGGAGCGCAGTTAAAACTGCACCAAAACTGCGCTGTGTGAAAGCACCTTTATAGGATAATATTCCGTCTGTCCTCAGCCACCACTAGACAAAATCCTGACAGTCCTTCTAAAGGGTCCGTATACAGAACATGGGAAATACATGACATCTGTATTTTTTTTTTTTTTCTGGCATCAGTGAGTAACTTGAATTCCTTGTAGTTGATTGAATCACTTAAAGGGAATGTGTCATCAAAAAATGACTTCTTGTTTAACTCGCGTTTTTATGTTAAACACCTTTTTTTTAGGAATTTTTGTTTTTTATTTAATTTTCCATATCACTTTCAATAATTTTTTATAATTCTTAAGTCCTGCAGTTTTCACTTTGGCCACAAGACCTAATAATAGTCTGACACTTCCTGTTCTGTAAAGAAAGATTTTCACTAGTCTGCGCCTTATCAGCACATGCAGGGTTAGACTGAAAGGGGACACAAATGTATATAGATAACACGGATCCACCAATCACAATAGGAGATGTCCACTCCTCCCTGCACACTGACTTCTTCCCAGGTCACAGAGCCTAGAAAACTCTGCTATAGAAGTCAATGGGAATTGTCTCACTACAAGGATTGCTTTTTATCTTAAAGATCTTGCAAAAAAAAAGTCACTTTGCTAAGTGTCCATTAACAGTGTCCTACCTATTCCTAGATATCCCCTCTTGTATGGGCTGAATCAGCGCCTCAGGTCGCTATAGCTACCGACCTGTTCTCTCTCTCCTGATAGGCTGCCAGTACTGGTTGCTATAGCTACAGACCTGGCTTCTACTGCAGCCTAGTAGAAGCCAGTAAACACGTCCCTGAATTCAAAATTAAATCAAGAAAACAGGACTGAGGTGAGATGAATCAGTGTAGTGAGACAACCCCTTTAAGGCTCCTATGTGCATGAAGCTGCTGTAAAGCATCTCTCTAAATGCTGTTAAAGCAGTGCAGGCAAGAATGTCTTCCCCACAATCATATATAGACGGCCGAATAGAGAAATCTACAATCAGAAAATAAAAACGGCAAAGAAGAAAATAATATGGATCAGGGGCTAGATTTAATAAGTAAAAAAAATGGCGACAAATTCCCTTTAAACGGGTTTTCCACTTCTTCTACAAACTTGCTTATCAACCCATATTGTGATAAAATAAAAAATGAATTGGTACTCACCTATCCTGTTACCACTATTGTAGCGCCACTGCAGCTCCAATGCCCATACTGATCAGTCACCCGTTGACATCCTGTTCATATATCACATGACCATAAGCTGATTACTGGCCTCATTGTTAATATGCCTGTATATATGGGATTTCAGCAACGAGGCCAACAAAGGACCGCTGAGGCCAGTGATTGGCCTCAGTGATTCATGAACCGGAGGCCATCGGTGGGAAATGGTGGGGGGCACTGAAGCTCTGGCAGTGCTAGAACCACGGTGATAAGAGGGACCTTTTTTATGTTATTGCAGTGGTAGGAGGTGGAAAAGTTTTCAAAATTAGCGAAAAACTCCTTTAAGCTTGTGCAGGAGCAGCTGTAAGATTTTCAGAGCACTATTAATGAAATAGTAACCATAGGAAATGTCAATGGATCATAGGAACAAGTCAGGCTCTATTCATTGTAATGAAAGGCACGTGTGAATTATTGGCGAAACTGAAGGAGCAGTTTCTTTCTATGTCCTCAATGAACTTGGAACAATAATTGTATGAATAACCAAAAGGATTTTCTAAGTTAAAATGTGGTCACCCCTTGCAATTGTATTATATTAAGGAAAGAAGCTATACTTACCAGGTAAATCCCTTGCCACTTCCAGAGCCAACACTCAGGTCCTCCCCAACAGAGCTTGATTTTTTTGGGTGCAGCATGTCACGGATGTCCCTGCAACCCTCGTCCCGGGTCGCAGGCGCATCCGTGCCCCGATGCTGTGCGGCGCCCCGTCCCGCACGTCGGGTCCGGAGTCCGCCCGCTCCCCTGCCGGTGCCCAGGTTCACTTACCCAGCCACGCTCCTGCTCCGTCTGCCTCTGTCCCTCGGCGCGCGCAGTCCCGCTCCCTAGGGCGCGCACGAGCCGGCAGTATTAGATTTAAAGGGCCAGTGCACCGGTAATTGGCTATTGCCGGGCACTGCCCCTATTTAAGCCAACCTCTTCCTAGCAGCCTTACCAGATCTTTAGTGCCTTTTGCCTTTAGAGAAAGCGGTCCTGTTGCCTTGTCCTGATTACCGTGTACCTTACCCTCTTGCTTACGTTCCTGACCACGAATCTCTGCCACCTGCTCTGACCTTCCTGCCTGTCCCCGACTACGAGCCTGCCTGACGTATTTGTACCTGGCTTACCCTTGGCCGCCACCGCAGGCAAGCCCCGCCAGTGGAAGTGACCTGGTAGACTCCCGCCACAACAAGTCCATACCACTTTGCGGCGGGCTCTGTTGAAAACCGGGACCTACTTAGATTCCACTCCCTTGTGTGGGCTTCCACCATTGTTTGTGGTGGTCCAGCGGATCCACCACCGCAGACCGTTACACAGCAATGGTACGCTTCATATTCTTGCCACCAATGTACCCAATCACTTGCCTCAATCCAGCGCTCATGTTAAGAGCAGACTTCATTCATCAAATAATTTGTACAGGAACATAAAAATGTAGCTAAAACTGTCATAACTTACGCGTTTCAAGCCTATACAGCTGAGAACAAAAGCCGTATAGGCATGAAACACGTTAAGAGCAGACTTTATTCATCAAATAATTTGTAGAGGAACATAAAAATGTACATAAAACTATCACACGCTTACGCGTTTTATGCCTATAAAGCTCTTTTTCACAGCTGTGAACAAGAGCCGTATAGGCATGAAACATGTAAGTTTGTAATAATTTTATCTACATTTTTATGTTCCTGTACAAATTATTTGATGAATAAAGTCTGCTTTTACATTAGGGCTGGATCGTGGAGTTTTCCATTTAAATTATATGTTTATGCCATGGGAGCCGACGGAGGATCCACGGAACAAAACAAGTCGAAAGCAGTATCCCCAGAAAGGCCAATAAAGGGTGAGCCCATAACTTTTCTGATATAGTTACTTGCCTCAATGGTCTTGTGCTATAGATCTCCGAGATCAACTGATTGGAACGGTGACATGGCTGTACGGACACGTCATTGCTGTTGTCATGTAAACAGGGCCCACCAGGGAGGACCGGAGCGGCAAGGTCAGTAGTGGTGAGTAAAACTTTTTTTTTATTTTAGCAGAATTTCAGGCAGTGGCCACGTTTTTATTTAAAGGGGTTTTGCCAAGAATTGAGTTCCTTACCTAACAGGCTGATACGCCTGAAAAAAGGGACGTTGTGTTTCTGTGTTTAAAAAAACAAGTACCTCCTCTGTGATGTCATCACTCCACCTCCCATGCACGCTCCTGATACTCAGTCTCTAAAATTGAGAAAACCTTGTTTGGCTAATCCACAGAGGAGAACTGTATTGTGCACAAGCTATATGCCTTTTATTTTTCCCTCTTATTTGCTGAGGAGAGAAGATAAGCTCAGTAGGCAGCCTTCTTTATTCCTTCAGGAACGCTGCAGGGGGAAAGGGAGGGGGCTGAGCAGAGAGCTAGGAAGCATCTGCATGTTTACTCAGATAATTACATTCCAACCAGTGAATTCTCTATACAAAACATACAAGATCTTTCTCTCCAGTCCCTTCAAAGCTGGTTCATATTCCCTGCCATCAAATAAGAAGTACAAACAACGCAAGCGTGGCCAGATCAGCTCCTGGTCGTGTCTAATGTAAACTGTCATGAAACCAAGGGCATGTAAGGAAGGCTGTCTTAGGCTTCACTTTTTTTGATTACATATATTTAGAAAAGTGATTAAATACCCATTTTGGAGGATCCCACGTCAACATTAGATCGTAGCAAAACCCCTTTAACTTGGAAAACTCCTTTAGGAATCACTGAGCACCCGTATCTGTCTTCCCACAGCTCAGGGATGATGATGAATGGCCAAAGTAGAATTGAAGGGAAGCATACGCTTGTTTTATGGCCTGTCCACGTAATGCTTCTATAAGGCTGTGTAGGCTATTGGAATAGCTAAAGCCTTGGCGTCAGTCCTGTTTCAGTCCTGTGAATTATAGAATATTCATCTATTCAGCGCAGATCATTACAACCAATATTTACAACTCCAGACAAATGAGTCAAGTTTTGTAGAAGCGACCTCTCCAGAATTGCTGCTTTGTAAGTAATTTGACTTTCCTGGTGTTTTGCTGAAGTCAGCGAGGGTAGGTGGGATCAATGCATAAAAGTACATTTTCAGTAAGTGCTGTTGTTTCCAAGTAATTTGGCACACAACTGGGCCGAAATGGTGTTTTGTTTGTTAAATGGCTTAGAAATCTGCAAATCTCTTTATTACGGGAGAGGCAGACGGCGTAGGCTATTGCTGCATGTATATTCATGGACACAGCAAATTGTCCACATTTATTGCACAGCGGAAGAAAAATAAGTCTAGATTTATCTAAAACAAATGGAAAGCAATGCAGTTAAGGAGATAATAGCGAAGGGCCAATATTGATGCATAAATTCAACAAATAATTCTCTGATTTAGACTTTGTTCACGCTAGCGCTAGGGTTTCCATTTATAACAGAGATATGACAGCGACGTTGGATTCATTTTTAAATGGTTACAAGCAAATCCCAATGGACCTTGTAGACTTTAGTGGGACCTTTTAGGGTTTCAGGGTATTTGGGAATAAAAAAAAACAATGAAACAAGGCCATACTCACAGCTCAAAGGCTGGACTGTAACCGAAGAGGCAACACCAGCCCCTATGCTATCGTTTTATCTATATGCAATTATAATACCAGCAACCACCTCCCTCATATATTGAAGGTGTGTGAGTGGTTGTCTTACAGGTATTTTTGCATTTGTGCAGTCTCCCAATGTATTGTACTGTGGCTTTTTTGCATAGTGTGTGAATTGGTGTTAATTTAATGTGCAGTCTTGTTGTTCCCCTAGGGGTGAGGTGTGTGAGCTACTGCTCAGCAATCAGCTGCACCTGTTTATTTTTCCTAAATAGCATAGGGGCTGGTGTTGACTCTTCAGTTTCAGTTCAGCCTTTGAGCTGTGAGTATGGCCTTGTCTCAGTGTTTTCTGAGAAATTAATGTCCCATTTTTTCTGTAAATTGTATTTGGGAATACCTGTGATGCTCACCCTTCACTGCCCTCTTTAGCATCGCCACTGCTCTCCTCTCATTCACCAAGTTCATGCTCTCCTCAACCATCCTGCACAACGTCCTGCTCACCACCGTTGTCATGCTGAAAGCTCTGATGTGGATTCTGGTGCAAGTGCAAACAGACTCCTTACTTACAATAATAATCTTTCTTTATATAGCGCCAACATATTCCGCAGCACTTTACAATTTAGAGGGTATAAGTACAGACAAAAATCAAACATAATATAGAAAAACCTACTTACCGATCAGCCACATGTATGAAACTTACTCTTTTGCCCATACTAACCTATGGGCAAAAAAGTGAATTATAGACCTAAATAGGTTCATACATGTGGCCCAAGGTGTGAAGGCCCTGCTCACAAGAGCTTACAATCTATTAGGGTGTATGGGTGAGACGAAGGGTGAGAAGCTCTCAGTTTACACAATGGTCCAGCCATGCTGCATAAATAAAGAGGTGGTTTACATAAAAAGTGGATGAACCTGCCACCCAGACCAGGTTCTTCTTCTGAAAGAACCCTCACCATCCAGAATGCTTCCGTCTCAGCCAGTGATCTCCTGCACTAGGCTTCTTGGAAACCCTTTCCTTTAACGCTCCGTGCCTGAACAATAAGGTTCCAGTATAGTACAAAGATGTTCTACTGTTTTGTCTACTCTGTTACCTGACCCCAACAGTCTTCTGCCCGATCTTCTGCCCATCTACCATTGTGTAAGAACTCTGCGTGCCCTGACCCCAGCCTGTTTGACCACATTTCACATTTGAGCTTCCTAGCCATCATGGTTCAATTTTGACTGCAACCTCTACACCACCTATTTTGACATCCCTGGCTTCTGTCAATCTTAAAATGTTTGGTCCATGATTCGTATAATTCATATCTGTCAACCTTGGAAAGCCCCAAGCATGATATGCCCAGAAGTTCCCTTTGAAGGGAATGTGTCATCAAAAATGACTTATTGTTTAACTCACATTTTTATGTTCAACACATTGTGTAAGAATTTTTGGTTATATTTTTTTTAAATTTTCCAGATCACTTTCAATATTGTGTAATAATTCTTAAGTCCTGCAGTTTTCACTTTGGCCACTACACCTAATAATAGTCTGACACTTCCTGTTCTGTAGAGAAAGATTCTCAGTTGTCTGCTCATTATCAGCACAAAGAGGGTCAAACTGAAAGGAAACACCAGTGTGAATATATAACACAGTATCCACCAGTCACAAAAGGAGATGTCACAGTTCACTCTTTCACCTCCCTGCACACTGACTTCTTCCCAGGTTACAGAGCATGACTAGAAAACTCTCCTATAGAAGTTAATGGGACTGAGTCGGTCTTAAGTCTCCTATTCGCATGAAGCTACTGTAAGGCCTCGTTCACACGGCTTATTTGGGCACGGATTGGCGCCGTACTCCGCGCCGCATTTGCGCTTCAGTACGGCGCCAATCTGTCCCTGTCATTACGGTAATCCACTGCTCTCATAGAGAACAGTGGAATCCGTCGCTCCTCCCCGCTCGGCAAATCCGCCGCGGGGGGAGAAAGTGACATGCACATTATTTACGGCGCGGACGCGCGTAAACAATGCATTGTCTATGGGCCGGGAGCGGCGCCCCCGCCGCGCGCTCCAGCGCCACGCCCCCGTCCCCGCCCTTATTCACGGCGGATTTGTGAGCTCAATACGGCTCACAAATCCGTCAGGAATAAGCCGTGTGAACACGGCCTAAGGCCTCGTTTACACGGCTTATTCTGCCGCGGTATTGGCGCGTACTGCGCGCTGGATTTGCGCTGCAGTATGGCGCCAATCCGCGGAAGCAATTACGGTAATCCACTGCTTCATAGAGAACAGTGGACTCCGTCGCTCCTCCCCGCTCGGCGAATCCGCCGCGGGGGGAGAAAGTGACATGTACATTATTTACGGCGCGTACGCACCATAGATAATGCATTGTCTATGGGGCCGGGAGCGGCGCCCCCGCCGCGCTCCGGCCCCGCCCCCCCACGCCCCTTATTCACGGCGGATTTGTGAGCTCAATACACAAATCCGCCGGGAATAAGCCGTGTGAACACGGCCTAAAGCATCTGACTGCTGTTAAAGCAGTGCAAGCAAGGCCTAGTGGCCAAAGTGAAAACTGCAAGACTTAAGAATTATTAAAAAATATTGAAAGTGATATGAAAAAAAAAAAAAAACAACAAAAATTCCTAAAAAATGTGTTTAACATAAAAATGGGACTTAAACAATGACTCATTTTTTGATGACACATCCCCTTTGGCCGTGTTCACACGGCTTATTCCCGACGGATTTGTGACCCGTATTGAGCTCACAAATCCGCCCTGAATAAGGGGCGGGATGGGGGCGGGGCCGGAGCACGGCGGGGGCGCCGCTCCCCGGCCCCATAGACTTGCATTATCCACGGCGCGTATTGCGCCTGGATAATGTTCATGTCACTTTCTCCCCGCCCGGCGGATTCGCCGAGTGGGGAGGAGCGACGGAATCCACTGTTCTCTATGAGAGCAGTGGATTACCGTAATGACTCCGACGGATTGGCGCCGTACTGCAGCGTAAATCCGGCGCGGAGTACGGCGCCAATCCGTGCCCAAATAAGCCGTGTGAAAGAGGCCTTTAAAGAGGACTTGTAACATCTGATATATCTGTTTTAGTAAATACCTGTGTTCCCTGTGAAATAACAGTTCTGGAGCCTCTTCTCTCATAACTCTGTTGTGCTGTTCCTCTGTTATTCCTACCTACTGAATCTGTCAGATGGGCGTTACCATTTCCAGTTATCAGCGGGTTGTGTTCTTTCATACATTGACTGTCAGCACGGATTGGACAAGGTCAGACTGGGAAGGAATACCCCCAAGCTGGTAACACCCATATGACAGATTGGTAGTGAATTTCTAGCAAAAATAACAGAAGAACATCACAACACAGGGTTATAAGAGAAAGGCTCCGGAT
>JAODAL010075592.1:0-13931 GCA_025379985.1 Phyllomedusa bahiana | reverse complement strand
GTCCTAGGCTTCTGTATTGAGAAAAGAGAGGTAACTGTGCATTGGAGGTATTCTTCTATGGGAAATTTGAGTATGCGTTCTAAACTGTATTTGAAATCCATAGCATAAAGAGAGTGGAAAGATGGGTGCATTAGAAAAAGCTGGGGGTTTCCCTATTTCCTCAGATGGGAATACCCATTTAATGTTAAACTCTGGGAAACCCCTATAAATGTTTTCATTATATCCTTTTTTTTATTAACCCTAAATAAATTTTCTTGAGGAAATGCTGGAGTTTGTCAGTTAGACCCCATGTCCATCGTTTCTACTCCCATTTGTAGTATCCTTTGGGGGATTCCATAAAAAAATATGTGGTGACGGGTACTGTGGCGGGCCCCTGACAAAGCCATAGAGATCTCTAGGACAAATGTAGTCTGAATTATTTGCCCTATTTACCAAACTAATGTACTTTCTGCATCAGACACAAAAGTGTGGTAGACTATTGTCAACCATCACTGATAGACAACAGTTTTGTGTACAATGCAAAAAATGTACATGTTCGATAAAAAAGCAATTCAGACTGTTTGCCCGGTTAGGGGCCCGCTGTTGTGTCTGTCAGGTTACTTTTTTTTACAGTATTCCAATATATAACACAGACAGGAAGCAGAAAAATGATGTGAATGGAGTCTTAATAGTATATTTGAAAAATGTGATAAATAGTTTTATCTATGTTTTTAGAACATGTATATTGTTCAAAGAAAAAACAGTAGTACAAAATCAGCTCTGCAGCCTAGCAATCTTCAGTACCTACATTGGGACTGACCTGTATGGTTTCAAAGGCGTACATGAATACATTGGGGCAATACATCAACTCCAAGTAGGTGTCAAGCATTTATCCTTTAAGCTTCCCATTCTTTGGGGTAATTCACAATGCCACTTTAAGTAGCTCAGGATATTAAAAAATAGATGTGGAAAGCCCTAGATGTGACTGTTGTAGGGGAAAAATGAGCTAAAAGCCTGAACTGTACGCAGTTAGATATGTACACCATGTCTCATTGTCTAGGGATGATAGCATGCATTCTTGTTCTGTTTCATCATTCTAATGCATTTGTAAAGTAGGAAACTGGGAGAAATCTTGTTTTGTCCTACATTTCTCATTTCTAATAAAGAACACAATGTTTTCTGTTGCAAATTTACATATATTCAGGGGCTGTTTTTCATGATGTCTAGTAAATGCAAATTACGGTTTTGTTGTCACTGGCCCTTGTATTTTGGTACAGCACAAAGTATATATGTTTGCACTATAAAACAATACATTATTGTTAATATTATTTTTTCTGTTATTTTGACTATTTGGCATGACTTTTATTTAAAAATTCATCCCCATGTTTTTTATATGGGCCCCACTTAGATACTATGGTTTACCAAATGTTCTGTTTTAGTAAAAAATTTCTTATTAATATATTTATTGCATATATAAATTTTATTTAAATAGCAGAAAGGGGAAAAAATCACCAGCGGCTACGATTAAGAGTCCAAGTGACTCGAAACGCTTCAGCCTTAGAACCTGTTACCTTCTATCTATTCATGTCACCACGTTTGTCAAGATTAAAACCTCAAATAAATGCAACTATCTTCATCCATCCCGGAGCTGCTGGCGATTTTTCCTTTTCTGCTTTTTCAGTGATTCACACTTCAGAGTGCAAGCGTGCGGCCTGGTCAATTGGGAGCCCCTGAGCTGGCTATTGCTAATCTGTTTTTTTATACTTTATCATCATGCTTAGTTTACAAATTTTAAGTATTGGGAATACTCCAAAAACAAATATCCCAATGCGGCTACCAGGGAGGCATAAGAGAACAAATACGGGCATTGCAGGAGTCTGATCATGAAATTACACAATAGAAAAAAACTTTCAACAAGAATATACAATTGACTGCTTGGCTTTATTAATGCATTTACACACTTTGGAATTCTAGCAAAGATGGGTTCCACTAATTTGCTGAAGATTTGTATTATTATGTCTTTAATGGGTTTCCCCTATTTTGTAAAGTATTTACATATCACTTGTATGCCATTTACTTTATAATCAGTGATCAGACCTCTGAGGCCCCCACATTCCCTTTGAAGGGACAAGCTGAGGCACTTGTTTAGTGCTGTGTACTTTTCTAAGTATTCTCTACATAGTGAGGCTACCTGCGAGATGACTGTACAGGGAATGGCAGCCAACACTACTGTACCCATTCACTTATATGTGTTTGCTTTGCAGTTCTGTGCATAGTTTTGGCTAGGGCACTTTTGGGGTGGGGGATCCCAGATTGTTGGACTCTCATGGATCATAATGTGATGGCATATGCTAGTGGAATGCACTTTTATACTAGAGTTTTATGTCTACAGCTTCAAAATTCATAAGTTATGTGACTTAAGTTCACCAAGTAGTTTTCAGCAACAGTTTTTACAGTGCCTTAAAAAAGCATATGCCGTTTTCCAGATGTTTCATGTTATTGAATATACATCACATGGACACTTTGGGAAAAAATGTATGATAGGGTTTTTTTCACTCTTTTCTGGCATCAAATGCGCCTAAAGTGATAAAGTCTACGTTTGTTGATGCCCCTAATGGATGTGTTAGGGCATTGTTCATATAACTCAACACTTTCAAATACGCCTAAAATGAGGGGGTTGTTTCGGGGGCGTTCTGGGGACGTGTCGCACCACTTCTTAACCCCTTCCCGACATTGGGCGTATGCATACACCCTAGCGGGAATGACTTCCCGCAAATGGAAACGTATGCATACGCCCTGGCGATCGCGCTTGCTTGCGGGCGAGTGCCCCGCTGATCGCGACATGGAACCAGCGGTAAATTACCGCTGGCTTCATGCCTCATCACCCCGGCCAAAGAGTGGCCCCGGCCGTGGGTGAAAAACGCATCATTACCGCAGCCTGTCATGGCCGCGATAATGATGCGCAGGAGGAGGAGTGAGCTCCCTTGCTACGATCGGCGAGGCGCGGCACAAATGCCCGGCCCGTCCCCTACCAGACTCCCCGGATGCTGTCTCAATGCATCCGGGTAGTCTGGTGATGTCACCATGCCCACAATGCATTGTGGGCTTGGTGTCACTAGTTGCCATGGCGACCTATGCACAGCAGTAACGCTGTGCACAGAATCGCCTCTTCAAACAGCAATCTAATGATTGTTTTTCCCCCAGTGGGGATTTGCAGTTACAAATCCCCACTGGGGAAAATTAAAAAAATGTGAAAAAAGTAAAAAAAAAAAGTAAAACACAAACAAAAAATAAAATTAAAACACATACACTGCCCTTTTCCCCTTTACAAACGCCAATCGCCCAAAAAAGATCAAAAATAAAATAAAGTACCATATTTGGTATCGCCGCTGCGTAACGACCTGCCTATAAATTTTTCACGTTAATTAACCCCGTTATGGTGAACGCCGTAAAAAACAAAACAAAAAAACAGTCACAGAATTGCGATTTTTGTGCACCCTGCAGCACATTAAATGGAATAAAAAAGGGATATAAAAGTCATATAAATGCCAAAGTTTTTACCAATTAAAACGTCAGTTCATCCCGCAAAAGAAAAGTTTTACACGTCTCTGTATACGGAAAAATAAAAAAGTTAGGGCTCTCAAAAGACAGCAATGCATTAAATATTATTTAACACAATAAAAACACTATTTTTTTTTTTAAAGTGCTTCAAATTAAAAAAAACTATATAAATAGGGTATCGCCGTAATCATATCGACCCTGAGAAGTAAAGCTAACTGGTCATGGATACTGCACGGTGAGTGCTGTGAAAAATAAAAAAAAAAAACCCCTACTAGGATTGCAGTATTTTCTTCCCCCTGCTTCAAAAAAGGATTTAAAAACTGATCAAAAAGTCTGGTCCCCCCAAAAATGATACCAATAAAAATGTCAACTCATCCGCAAAAAAAAAGCCCTACACAGCTCCGAAACACAGAAAAATAAAAAAGTTATGGCTCTCAGACTATGGCGACACAAAAACGTGTTTTCTTTTTGAATAAAAGTGTTTTTTTTGTGTAAAAGCAGTAAAACATAAAAAATACAAATTGGGTATCGCTGTAATCATATCGACCTGCTAAGTAATACTAGTATGTCAGCTATACTGCACGGTGACCGCTGTTAAAAATAAAAATAAAAAACACTACCAGGAATGCTGTATTTTGTTCAAAATGCCTCACAAAAACCTTAATAAAAAGTGATAAAAAGCGGCATATGCCCCCATAATGGTACAAATTTAAAAACGTCAACTCATCCCACAAAAAACAACCCCATAATCAGCCCCGTATACAGAAAATGAAAATGTTATGGCTATCAGAAAGGAAAACATAAAAACGCAATTTTTTATAGACCTCTTTCTATTGTGTAAAAGTATAAAACATAAAAAAACTATATAAAATCTATATCATTGCAATTGTTACCGACCCTATAGTAAAGATATCCCATCATTTATACTGCACGGCGAACGTTGAAAAATTGAAGCCCAAAAAACAATGGCGCAACTGCTTTTTAACCTCATTTTCATACCCAAATGAAAAAAAAAAAAACATTGGAACACCTGTGCATCTAATGCACAATACACCCCTAGGTGAGATCTATGAGGCGTGCTAATCCAAAATGGGGGTGACTTCTGGAAGGTTTCACCTGTTCTGGTATTTTGGGGGCTTTGTAAATGCGGGCATGGCCCCCACCAAAATCTGCGTTCCAAAAGCCCAAGTAACACTCCTCCCTTATACGCCCTGCCATGCGCCCAAACAGCAGTTTACACCCACATGTAGGGTATTGCCGAACTTGGAAGAAATTGTGTAACAAGGTTTTGGGTGTTTTTTTTACCAGGATGCCTTGTAAAAATTATAAAATTTTTCAGCTAAAATTGCAGATTATGGAAAAAAATGTTTTTTTAAATTTTTACAAACCCAACGCTAAAATTTTTTGTGACACACCCGTGGGGTCGATTGCTCACAACCCCTGGATATATTCCTTAAGGGGTGTAGTTTCCAATTTTGGGGTATTTTTTGGGGGGTTTATTAATTTTTAGCACTTTAGGGTGTCCGCAAAACTGAAATGGCCCTAAATTTAAAATCGTAATGAAAATGAGACCCCAGAGTCCAGTAGGTGTCCTCCTATTTGGGGCTTGTGGTTGAGCCAAATAATGCACTAGGGCCACATATGGGATATCTTCTGAAAAAGGAGAATCTGGGGAATCAATATTAAATTTGCATTTTTCCCCGATCACATTTACGTATTTCTTTTGAATAAAAGCATAAAAATTGAAAATCTGCAAAAAAAAAGTAAAATTTGAAACTTCACTTCCACTTTGCTTTAATTCCTGTGAAACACCTAATGGGTTATTTAAATTTCCCAAATGCGGTTTTGATTACTTTAAGGGGTGTAGTTTCTTAGATGAGGTATTTATGGGGGTATCTAACATACGGTCAATCAAAGTCACGTTAGAACTGGACTGGTCCCTAAAAAAATGTGTTTTTGCAAATTTTGTTGAAAATTTGAAAATTACTAAATAAATTTCTAAGCCCCCCTTAATGTCGTTAAAAAAAAAAAAAAGACATTTAAAAAATTTTGGCCAAAAATACAGCAGACATATGGTAGATGCTAGTTATAAACTATTTTGAGTGGAATAATATCTGTCTTACATGCAGAAAATTTTGAAGTTTAAAATTGGTAAATTTTTCTTTAAATTTTTTACGATTGTTTGATATTTTTCAAAATAAAAAAGCATTTTTTTGACCAAAATTTCTTTACTATTTAAAGTATAATGTGTCACGAGAAAAACAATCTCTGAATCACATGGATAGGTTAAAGTGTCAAAAAGTTATTCTCACATAAAGGAAAACATGACAGATTTCAAAATGGGGGCTCTGTCAGAGAGGCCAAACTGGCTCCGGCGGTAAGGGGTTAATATTAGACACATATATGAATGTGGTTCGGTAAAACGAGGCGCATTACTGCTCGGACAGTCAGACCTGTTTCAATGTGATCTGCCTGAGGTTAGGGAGTCGAAGTGGAGCTAGATTTGCTGTTAGGAAAAAATTTCCAATATTTCTAACTTGCCCAGTTTAAATAATGATTTCTGATAATTATCAAACTATATAAAATTTAAATTTTTTAAGTATAATTAAAAAATGTTATCATATAACATTAATATAAAAATATTTAATATCCCAAAAATATAAAAATATCTCCTATAAAATGTATTTGAATTTAATAGAATCTTAAACTAGCTTTACATTAACCCACTGATGATGTAGTTCAGATTTTTTCAATTTTTACTACATTAAATTGAAATGTATTTTTGCTGCTCTCACCCTTTATTTCCATACAGCAAAAAGCAGCACACCATGGGTCTTGCTGGGATTGTGATCCACCAAGCAAGATCAGTACCATAGTTTTATTCATGACATGCTATTCTAAAGACTTTTTTATATTTCCACCCTATCTATAGCCTTTATATGTTAGCGCATTTATAATACACTAAAACCACTTTCATGCATTTCAGGCGCATTATACGCTGAAAACGAGGGCTCGACAGTTCACTTCGAAGTGCCTTCCTTCATCATGTCTCCCTTTTGTTCTTTAAACAGAAAGTAACTTTTTAGTACTGCATTTAAGTCATTTTACGTTTATTCAATTATATTTACCTATATGAAGTAGCTGAATAGTTGTCCCTTCAAACTGAGTGCTTGCACTGCCATAAATATTGCACCAAACAATCCTGTCCTTCATATCTTCAAATCTCTTGTGAATCAAAAGCTCACTCTATGTAATCTTTACTATAAGAGGGGACTACAAAAACCTTGTGTCATGATCAAAGGACCATCCAGAGAAGATGAAAGATTAAATTTGCTAAAATATATAATCAGTGAAGGGTTTCAAAGCCTTTCAACAACTCAGGGCCCCAATAATACACAGTTTCAGTTATTATGTACAAATTGGACTGTTGTAACAATGTTGAAATTTCCCCAAGATGGCCAACTTGTCATAAGTTTTTTCTATAATGTAAATTAAACACATCCATGAAGTTGTGAACAAATTTACAGAAGAACATCGAAAAAACACAGCAAAGATATGAATGGGAATAACTTTATTTTTTTATTACATTCTTTTCCCCAGTGAATCTGTAAAGGGATATTCCCATCTTAGATACGCAGTACGCTCTCAATACGTGGCAAATGATTCCCAAAATGGGCCGGGTTACATACCCTAACTTTATGAAGTGAATTGGGGTTATGAGTAAAGTGTTTTGGAAACAAATGTGATTCCGTTGGACTCGGTGGAATATAGGATATGCAATGAATGTCTAAGGTAGGAATAACCCTTTAAGGATAATGCTTGCTTATATGTAAGCTAAAAAAGTCTAATGAATCTATTAAAAAAATCTCCCAAAAACTTTAAGAAATATGGGTGATATGTATGAAGAGGACTATGTTTTTTGCTCAAAACAAAATCTGTCTTGCCTGTCCAACATATTTTTAAAGGTCTTTTCCCAACAACTGGCACCCACCCGGCACCTCGACAGTTTTGTATGCACTAATTCTTATGGGGCATGTTGCGCCACTTCATGAGATCAGACACGATAGAGTGGGGCACACAAATGTTCTATTAATCCATGCCAATTTTAAACTTGCAATACAAATTTTGGTGCACATTTTGGTGCATGTTTTTGTCTTACAGCGGGACACATTCATAAAGTGCTGTGAGACACCGTTATACATAACTGCAAATGCTACACTAGAACGACTATTTAGTCTGCGCCAGTTTTCATACGTTGTCCTATGCGTTTGCACTTTATCACAAATCCTTTCAATGGATTCATTGTACATCTTTTTTCCAGCACCAGCCATATCTTATGCTTCCACATGACTTCAATAAATTCTTTTAATAAAATATTCATTATATACATATATAATATTGAAATTTTTTACAGTTGTAATATTGCAATCTAAACATAGGGATAGATATATGGATAAATAAATTGTAGATAGATGTTAGATAGATAGTGATAGATAGTAGATAGATAGATAGATAGATAGATAGATAAATGATGTCATTTATTTTTGGGACCATGCAAGTTGTAATGCATACTATTTTAAACCTTCTTCAAAAGCAGGGAAATGAATACATATACAAAGCTGGAAGTGATCTTGGCACATCTAATTTTTAGTGGATAACCAAAAGTGACTGGGGGAACGCTGAAGCTGTACAGCAGTAACTCACTGGAGGGTATATGATAGATATTAATTTGTTTATTTGTTTTCTGATAGTAACCCTTAAGCATTCCTTCTAATCACATGTGTTGTAACAGAGCATTTTTATGCTTCGCTGATTTAACCTCTGTCCTAATTAATTTGTAAAGACTTGGGAAGGAAGATACAGCTGTGACCTGGTTTGAGAAATAACTTTAATTGGTCTATTTTGATTTGTAATTGTCATTGTACTTTCCCAAATGGATCAGCCCGTTTAAATGTAGCCATGAAGGCAATTATTTTTTTACAGGATGCATATTCACTTACATGGTCTGTGTAGTTTAAAACCCAAAAAAAATAAAGTGTTTTGATGCATGAGGTCTACTGATCACTTTTGAGTCCGGTTTACACAATGAATTCACTGACAGGTTTTATGTGAATATCTTTTTAAAGGGGTTGTGTGAGAAACCAAAAAAAATAAGAACACACAGTGCAGAAATTCTAAAGATAAGCAGTACTATCTGTCCCAATCCAGTGTGTGAACAAAATTACGACGATGTTATATCGCATCAAAACCCCTATGCGGATCTGCCTCCTCACTGGACTAGTGGGCAGACCTAGAGTTGCTCGGTGACCTGTTTGAAAAATACATGTCCCACAACAGCCACTTCCCCCAGCTGAGCTATAGATTTATATAATATATCCACACCTTTTATATTCATGTGTGTGTGTGTGTACAGTCCTCAGTCTCCTTTATACTCTGCAGAGCCGTCCCCCATACCCGAAGTCTATCAGGCTGACTGAGCACCAACCAAAGCTCAGTCATGTCAGTCAGCCTAACCCGGAAGTAACTCACAGTCTGTCCTATTTATTGTAGGACAGGTTTCTACTGAGGCGGCCATTTTCTTCTCCTATAATGATGATCCCTAGACAAACAAGACACTATTTTTAATTAAAGATATTTAGGATTTTTTATTATGACATGTAGCCTAGCTATTCAGTTTTTTTCTTTTTCCAGAGAACCCCTTTGAGGAAAAAATGGATCCCAAATATGGAGGAGTGGGAAAAGCTTCTCCTCATTATTCTCTAGTATCCATTTCCATTGTTTCTGAAAGTAAAACATGCATGAAAACTAGAAGCGAACATATCCTAAACAATAAATGGTGATTGTTTGATAAGCAGTTCTAAATTTTGACAGTACAACTAGTACTGGCCTAACATGAAGGGGTGTTCTGGGTGCGTTCCCCAGGCGTTATAGAGGTGTGTCGCACCACATTTAAAGATTAGACACATATATGAATCTGGTTCGGCAAAACTAAGCGCAATACTGCCCGGACAGGCAGACCTATTTCAATGTGTCTGCCTGAGCCGTGAGGAGTCGAAGTGGAGCTAGATTTACTGTAAGGGGCAAAAAAAAGTCCATTATTTCTCAACTTACACCCGTACAATAAAAAAAGTAATTTATTATTGTTATTATCAAACTGTATAAAATGTAATTATTTAAATTTAATGAAAAATGTGATCATATAAAATTAATATAAAATATATATATCCCAAAAAATAGAAATATCTCCTATAAAATGTATTTAAAATTCAAATAATCTTAAACTAATTTTACATTAAATAACCCACGATTATGTTGTTCAGATTTTTTATATTTTATAAATTTTTATACATTAAATATGAAATAAATCAAGAGCCAGCACAGCACAAGTATTGCTGGAATCTGTGGTTCACCAAGCAGGATCAGTACCCTAGTTTCTATTCACTGACATTCATTCTTTAATGACTTTTCTCTTATTTCCAGCCTATCTATAGCCTTAAAAAGGGGGTTTTGCCACGATGTAATGTTGACATGGGATCCTCCAAATGGGTTTTTAATCACTTTTCTAAATATATGTGATTACAAAAAATTTCAGTCTGAGAGAGCTACAGCCTTCCTTACATGCCCTTGGTTACTTCAAAGAGTCTATAGATACGGCCTGACAAGAGCTGGACAGGCTTGCGCAGAGAGAGCTTCTTATCTGATGAGACTGAGCTGCAGAAGTTTTTAAAGGCACCGGGTAGCAATATGTTTTCTTTTGTATACAGAAAAAACTAGTTGTAGTGTGATTAGATACCTGCTTTCCGATGAAGGGAACTGAAAAAAGTTTTTAAAGCGGGGCTGTTTTGAAATTAGGTGTTCTCTTTTGTATATAAAAACCCAAAAGTTATAGTTGTTTTTTTTCAGTGTACATGTCAAAAAAAAAAAGGGATCCCTTATGCAGCTCTGTCCCTCTCCGCTGTGTGTGTTCTCTTCTTTTCAGTCCGTAATTTTTTTTACATTACATTGCATTTAGCAGTTTAAGGCTTTTCCGACAGTGCCCTCGGAGGCTGTCTTGCTGTATTGAACCCAAATGTTGTACTGTTTTTTAAATTTCATTTAAATTTTTGAAAAGCCCCCTTGGTTTCCCTAAATCTAACCCCACCCCTCCCCCCCCCCCTCCCTCTCTCCCCTGCAGCTTCATGCCCTCAGCTTTGATTTGGGGGAATTCTGCCTGGGCGGAAAAGGGGGAGGAAAATTATCTATCTCTCGGAAATCCCCTTTAATCCCCTGTAGGCGTTATTTATGTGCCTTTTTCCCGTTTTTGCCCCTTTAACCCAATAAAAGGGGGGCGGGGGGCGTTTCACACCTTTTATAAAACGCAAAAAAAACCACTTTCATACATCAGGCCCCTTATACATGAAAATGGGTTTGGGACTATTCATTCAACGCGCCCCCCTTTTTTACATTTCCCCCTTAGGCCATTTTCCCACACGGTTTAAATTTTTGGGAGTTTTTCGGGTCCTTTTTTTTACGCGCCGGAGTGCGAAAATTCCCCGGCGGGAATAGCCCCTGTCATTACGGAAACCCACAGTTCTCTTAGAAAACCCTATGGTTTACGTTCTCTCCCTGTGGGGCGAATAGGCCGAGGGGGGAGAAAAGTGAATGTAAATTACCAGCAGCGTATCGCGCGCTGGTAAAAAAAAGTTTTAGGGGCTGGCGAGGTGCCCCCTTCTCCCGCCCCGCCCCCGTCCACACGGGTTTTTTCGGGGCGTAATTACCCCCTTAAATTTACACCGTGTAAAATTTGCTTTAGTGTTGTGTATTTTGCTTGTCATTTTTGAAATGTGTTACTAAACTTTTTGGGATGGGCGTTCCCCTTTCATTTTTCAAATGGGTGTGCCCCTAAACCACACAGAATGTTACCCATGTTTGGGGACAATTTAAAAACTGGGGAGGGAAACCCCCCCGATTGGTAACCCCCCGGGCTGACAGAATTCGGTGAAAAAAATTTTTAGAAAGGAATAGCAGAAAAGCAAAAACACAGAATTATCGAGAAGGGGCCCCCAGAATTTTTTTTTTCAAAGGAATAAAAGGTTTTTCCCAAAAAAAAATTATCGGAATGGAAACAGGGGGGGCCCCCATTTCTGAAAAGAGAGATTCTAATATTTTAAATTAGGGGAATTAAAATTTAAATACCTAACATGTTTTCTGTTTTGGGTTTTAAACCACGCTGTACTTGGTTTGTGTGGCCCGGGAGATCTTGGACTGCATTTTTTTCCAGAGACCTTTTGGGGACTTGGGTTATACTATTGAGCAGTTTTGAATTATTGCTAAGATTTTCAGATAAACTCGGGCCATTTATATACTGGCATTTAGGGGCTTGTGTACACACATCCAGGTGTGAGTGCCATGTCCCTTTAGTGTTAAGGGTGTCAGCCGCCCTTTAAAACCCCAATTTTTTTTTGGGATATTCTTAAGGGCCCCAAACACTAATTATGACAGATAAGATAAATGGTCACCCGTGGAAAAAAAACAGCAGAAGGCAAATTTCCCATCGAACCCTTATATTGTTTCATTTCTATGAAGCCAAAAAAATTAGTTTCATTCTCCCACAAAGTTATTTCTTTTGTGCAAAGATTGTATCAGATGTGTCACATTTTGAAATTGGGTTTTGTAATTTGGAAAAATTCATAATTCCTTCAGGTTTTCAAAAAATGTTTTAAAGATGAAATATGAATGTACTTTATTTTACATTTCTTGCCAAAAGCCTTTTAAAAATTTAGGTCTCATTTTTCAAAGGTTTTCGATTTTTTGTGATGATAAATTTTTTATTGTGTTTTTTTTTTTCCCCCGAATTTTTTACTCACAGCAAATTTGTGCACATTTGGGGGTCTTAAATTTTTTTAAAATTTCTTTTTTAAAACAATTCCCGTGTGGGAATTATTTAATAATATTCTTTTTCTTTACTGGTGTTTTGGGATATTTTTCGTTTAAAAAACAAATTTTACTTCTGGTGTAAGGAACGTCAGCAAATCTGGTGGGGGTTGTACCCAGCAACTAAGGAGGGGCCTTTCTTCTAATGAGGGTGGGAAATGTTTCAAATTGCACTAATTTTAGGGAAAAAAATAATGCCCTTTACCAATTAAAAATTACTATGATTTACAGGGATTAACTAATGGGCTATTAGGCAACACACTTTATAGATCTTTGGTGTAAACGTCAAAATATACACTGACTGGGGAAAAAAAAATGTGTACCCAAAAAGGAATTTTTTGCTTTGTTCTTACTCCATATGCTAAAACCCAAAACAAAAAAAAGGGCAAACGAGCTATAGACCCTAGAAGTGTTGCTACCTTTATTCACCCCAACAATATTTAGGTGGTGAAAAAGAAGTCAGTTCCAATATGGTGCATTTAGTTAGGAGAGTAATCCGACATGCAGCAAAAAAAAAGTCCCTTTGTTTAAAAACCCTGTAATACCCAAAATATGAAAAAAAAAATGTTCAAAATAACTGGAGCAAAAAACCTAAAGTAAAGCCTCAGAAAAGCCACTGTTTATAAGATGTACCTGTTTTTTTACTTTTCCTCAATAGTAATGTGCGGTCATATTTAAAAAATTATCCCGAAAGAATTGTCTCCAAAGTCTGGCGCTTCCCGCCCCCAGAACGCGGACTGACCACAGGTGCGCCAGAAAGCGGTAGTGACCCTTTAAGGCCACAAAAAGCCTCCAGTACAAACAGCCTAGGCTGTATGGTGGGCTTTTTGTGGACCTTAATGATTTCACTACTGCTTTCTGGCCCGCACCCGTTTGTCAGTCCGCGCTTTGCGGTGGGGCGCTGGACTTTGGAGCATATCAAATCGTTTGCTCAAGTTAGTGTGGGGTGTCCAAAAAAAGGTGGGTATTGTATTTTTATTAATGGAAAGCTTTTTATGATGGGGCAGCCTTCCTTTTTGAGAAAAAGTGAAAAAAATTTGCTATGTCTATATGAACGTGCATTTTGACTACTCTCCCAGTCTAAAGCCCCGTCCCCATTTGGCATTTGGGTTTGGGGGGCCGGTTTTTTTAGACGGTTTCAAACCATCTGAAAAACCGGCCGCAAACTTTTACCGGGCCCCATGGAAAACCATGCGCAGTCCCCATGCACAGGTTTTCGGTGGCGGTATTTCAACCGCCGGTTTCCCCAAAAAATATTGTCTTTCATTTTTCCGTCCCGGGTTTTCGGCGGAATATGAACTGTGATGGGAAGGGGGAGAGCTTTTCTTGCTCATGCGGAAAAAAAATTTTTTTCCCCCGGGGCCCTGTGACGGCCAAAAAAAGGACAAATACCGGGGGATTTAAAAACCGACCCGGTTTTTTGTCCCGTGCCGTTAAAAGGGCCCCAAAACACCATATTGGAATTTGACTTTGTTTTT
>JAODAL010075591.1:0-13931 GCA_025379985.1 Phyllomedusa bahiana | reverse complement strand
ATTTTAACATTTGTCGGCTGGCATAAGACACTGGAAGTGCAGAGGAGAAAATACTGCAGCACTGGGTTATGAGGCAGTGAGTATAACATTTTTTTTTTTCTATGTTTAACCAGCCTGGCCCCGTTAGGGATAATTTTACTGAACTGGAATACCCTTCTAATGCAAATGAATATAGAATGTATGGAACTATGTGTATCAGATCACTCTCAATCTGCGGAATCCATAAAAAGTATACCTGAGTTTTTAATGAAATTGTGATAGGTAGTCCTGAATTCATTACTAAGAATTAGATGCTGGTTGATCTGTTAATTACAGCTAAATTGTTTGTATTCCATTTCCCTTTTTCCCCTTTTTGTCACACTACTTTTTGTACCTCTCTCCATAGCAGGAAGTGTATCCATATTAAACTGTCTGTGACTTCACTATCCACAAAGCTAGACCAATCAGCTGCCAGTCAGGATGTGAATCCTCTCCCTTCTGTTGTCACATAGATGACCGCAGAGTACACTAGTGAGAGTCCATGATGAAATTGCCGTACCTCACTTCCTTACTTATAAATTAAAAAAAAAAAAAAAAAAAGAATATGGAGAGCATTGCACAATGATCTCACATATGAAAACTATTTAGGTCTAAAACTTTCTTTGTTACCCATAGAGAAAAATCAGAACTCCCCTTTCATTTCACTTGAACATAGAGCTCCAATTGGTTGCTATGGGCAACGAAAAATAGTCTTAGACCTAGACAGTTTTCGCACATGTCCCTGAAACTGGAGTTGTATCCAAAAAGCTATGCACACCAGCATAACATTTTACATCTGTTGTATAATAAATTTCAAACAAGTGCACAAAATTCTAAAAAAAGAAACATTTCCATGCAAAATAAATACTGATCTTACTGATACATTTATTCCAACATACTTTATCCTATAAGACAGAATATTACAAAAATACCATTATCAACAGAAAATCAAGATTGCTTACTTTGTGGAAATTTTGGAGCATTGTCATTGATATCCAATACATTAATGACTACAGTTGTTGTGGCCGACAGTGCACCTGCTTCACCAATCATATCTTTGGCTTGTACTATAATGTAATACTGATCTTTAGTTTCTCTGTCAATTTGTGAAGCAACTCGAATTATTCCTAAATAAAAAGAGCAGAAACATAAATACATTCATAGTAACAAATAGAACACATTGCCGTAGAGGTCGTAGTCATAGTAAAAAATAACAAGGACATCACTGCTGAAACCTTATTTTCTATCATATTTTTTCACTTAGTCCAGAAAGGAGATATTCATATGAATATTGATTTTCTTCAGTTTTTCTTTTGAATTTTGAAGCCATGCACGAGAAAGAACAATTTGAAAATAATTTGCTCACCTCACTGAGAGCTGTGTAATAATTTATTTATTTCTCTCAGCTCCACTTTGAATTGAATGTCACAACTAATAAAAGCACAAGGAGGTGAGTAAAGGGTTAAATAACTGTCATCAGAGAAGACTGGGATGAGCAAAATATTATAGGCATATTTTCTATTTTGCTTTTTTAAAAATGATCTGTTTATTTCACCCTTTATTCCTATAGGTCTAATTTTCACAATGCAAATCGTCTGCAGAATTTTCAGCACTATATTACGACTAGGTTAACACTTGCTCAAAAGGGGTAACATTCTTTATTAGGGAGAATACTTTATTGGTGTGTGGAGACTTGTACACCATTAGACACGCCAAATACATTTAATTTATTTTATATTCTAAAAGACTATCGGAAAACTAGCTAGGATTCTTGTTGTGCTACCTATTGGGTGCAATGTTCCTCAATTTACACCTGACTCACCGAGCCTTGCAATGTAAATGAGATTAGAGCCAACAAAATATTTATATGCAGACAACTGTTCAAGTGGTTTTCTCAGTGAAGTTAATAATGGTGCATAAGTCTCCATACATCTACATGATACCTGTGCCAAATGAGGAACGTTGAGCTATACCTAGAGCCTCTCACCCAGCTATCCAGTATTCTACTCTGCACTGATGAGGGGCAAACACCTCAAAACAGCTAACTGCAGATGTATATTTGGTTGGCTCTAATCTCATTAACTTTGCAAGACTAAGTGTGTCAGATGTCAATTGAGGAACACTACATCCAATAGGTGGTACTGTAAGATTCCTTGCTCATTTCCTTTAAGCCTTTTAGAAAAGGTCAACACAAGACAGTTTTGCAAAGTTTCTGCTGAAATGCACCAAATACCCTAGGCTGTAATAAAACTTAAAGAAAAAACATTGCTAAAATCAGTCATTTATACAATCTACATCTCCTGTACCTTCTACAACCTGTCTGATAAACTTAAGTATAAATATTCCTCCAGGTCAATATTTTACTGAACATGTATCCCTCATTGTAGTAGACTTCTGAATAAAAGAAAAATTTTAATTAGGGATGAGTGATACTATCGACAAAAGTTGAAATCGGCACGGTTTTTACGTTTATCGGAATTTCCCGATGATGTGATAGTTTCTGTCAAAATCTTATAGATAATCTTTATCACGTTTACAATCGCTCCATTTACAGCGCTTCCTGTAATTTTGGCGGCCAGCCAATCAGCTCAGAGCATAGAGGTGGGTGAGGGGGGTATACGACGTCAGCTGTGGGCGGTGTTTGGATCTCATTGGCTGCAAAAATCACATGACCTCTTTTTATGTATGCAACTGCATTTCCTATTCAGGCACATTGCTCACTGAACTGACTATAGAGCAACACCTCTGACTGCCATCCCAATAGCTGTTGTAACAGCTCAAAAAAACTAGTCTTCTTTTATACAGAAAACGATCCTTCTATTTTTGAAGCTTAGGATATATTTAGATTAGAGAATTTAAGTTCTGATTTAGTTAGAGAGAGACTTGTAAAGAAATCTAGTGTGTGCAGCTGAGAGGGTTGGGGGGGGGAGGGTCGGAACGGAGGGTGTATATTGTGCAGCCTAGTCTCTCCTGTCCTGAACTCACATGGAAATAGTATTTTTTTTTTTACACTTTGTGGCCAGCATACCTCCCACCTGAGGTGAAATTGTCCCTTTTGTGTTTGCATTTCTATTAGTGTCTGTGTGTTCCAGTTTTTTGCCAATAGCCCCCAGGTATGCAAATTGTTTTACACAGTCGCCTGTTGTCAGTGGTGCCAAAACCGCCATATGTAATCCATATAACTGTTTAATACTTCTATTTCACTCAGTGTGTCTGTTTGGCGCTAATCGTGCACTTGTACGCAAATTGTTTTACACATTATTTCATAGTAACTGCTGCCTGTTGTCATTGGTGGCAAAACCGCCATATGTAATCCATATATTTGTTCAATACTTCCATTTCACTCAGTGCGTCTTTTTGGCGCTAATCGTGCCCTTGTACGCAAATTGTTTTACACATTATTTCATAGTAACTGCTGCCTGTTGTCAGTGTTGGCAAAACCACCATATGTAATCCATATAACTTTTTAACACTTCTATTTCACTCAGTGCGTCTCAGTTTTGCGCTAATCGTGCACTTGTATGCAAATTGATTGACACATTATTTCATAGTACCTGCCGCCTGTTGTCAGTGGTGGCAAAACAGCCATATGTAATCCATATAAATGTTCAATACTTCAATTTCACTCAGTGCGTCTCAGTTTGGGGCTAATCGCGCACTTGTACGCAAATTGATTTACACATTATTTCATAGTAACTGCCGCCTGTTGTCAGTGGTGGCAAAACCGGCATATGTAATCCATGTAAATTTTCAATACTTCTATTTCACTCAGTGGGTCTGATTGGCGCTAATCGTGCACTTGTACGATAGTTTGTTGAAAACTATCAATTGCTAGTCCTACTGGGCAGTTGTAAATCTCAGGGACTGAAGGAAGAACATTGTTGATTTTGTGTTACGGGTCTTCCACCAGACCGCATTTCACAGATATTTGATAGAAGCAATTCTGTTTCTAATTCTAGTTGGCTGTTCGAAATTAGAGGGATTTAAGAATACCTGTGATTTGCCGTCTTTGCAGTACAGTTTCTCAATAAGAAACTGTGAAGAACTCTTCCATACCTATTACATTTTTATCTTTCTGAACATGGAGCGAACTGCAGGTGGTAAGCGAGCAAAGAGGGGTGTAGGACATTGAGGTAGAGGTATGAGAGAAGGTGCTCCTTCCAGTTCTGTCGACAACATGCAGGCCAGCGTATCGTCGGTTTGCTGGACCGTCAGGCCTGTCATCGCTGTGTTTGTGCCCTGTGAATCTCAGTAACGAACAGTGTAGCCAATCTGCTCTTCAGTGGTTAATGCAACCTGCATCCAGCAGTTTTTTCTCCTCGTCCCCACACAATGTCATCATCATCATCATCCTCAGCATCTGTCCAACATAAAGTGAAGGCAGCCCAAATTTCAACTCATGTACCCACCACTGTGGATAATCCATTTTCTGAAGACCTCTTTGATGACACAATGCGGTTGGAGTGAGAAGGCATATCAAAAGATCAAGAGGCCAAAGAGGATGATTTAGTCTGCTCTGATGCCCAATTGCTGATGCCATCAGAGGAGGAGAAGGAAGCCGGTCAGTCCCCACAAATCCCGAGCGGTCGGCCATGCCTTGCACTGCCTGTTGCTTGTAGCACACAGTTCCAGGATGTAGAATGTCAGGACAAGGAAGTCACCTGTGCTGATGATGATGATGACATTGCAGATCCAATGTGGTCTTTTCAGCAGAATTTGCTTGCGAGTGCTTCATCACTGGATGAGGAGGAAGACGATGGGGTAGTGTCAGTACAGGTCCCGCCTCAAAAAGGGAGAGAGCGGTCGCACAAGTCCGCTAAGATTATTCCGCCAACCATGATCAGCGGAAACACCGCTCCTCACTTATCGGCGTCAAAAAGGTCCAGGACCTCTGAAGCCTGAGCCTTTTTCGATCAAGCCTCAGATTCGCCCAGCGATGTCATATGCTGCATTTGCCATAAACGCATCAGTAGAGGCAAGAATCTTAAGTGTTTAACCACCACCAACATGTCTAGTCACATGCAGCGAATGCACGAGTTGAAATGGAGGGAACATTTGGTGAAAAAAGGCCACACCGGTCCTGGGCTTCCAACCACTGTCACACCCTATGTCTCCTCCTCCTCCTCCGCCATTTTTAAGAACAAGCATTCTTCTGCTGCCCATGTGCCTCAGCAGCATGAGCAAGCAGGTTTGAGGGTCATGATGTGGTACAGGTCATGGATAGTCAATGTCCACTTCACTAAAATACTGGTTCAAATAATACTTTCTTCCGGCACTTTTTATTCTGAGCATCCATAAGGGCATCTGTGTGAATTTTGGGGTCATGCTACAATAATGGACAGGGATAGTCAATGTCCATTTAACTAAAATAGTGGTTCAAATACTTGTTTTTTCCGGCACTTTTTATTCTGAGGGTCCATCAATGACATCTTTGCTGGTTTGGGGGTCATGCCGCTGTAAAAGAAACCAATAGTAAAGGTCTAAATAAAAAAGTGTATTTGCCATGCTTCAAAGCCATCAAAATGAATAGTGGTTTCTGGGTGTCCACCCTCCTTGATTCACATTCCAAATCAAAAGTGAGCAATTTCATTCCACCCACACAAATTGACAGGAATTTGAGACAGGGCTCGTTCACCAACTGGACCACCTAGGGCCCTGCCAGCTGAACTTCCGCGTTCCCGGTTGGGACGATCTTTCTGCCACCACATATGTGACAAGATGATGGTCCCTGGTGCAAAAAGTGATAGGGGTCTCCTGCCAGTTTCGATGTACCATTTCCAATACGGGTGTCTTGTTTTGTGTGAAAGGGGCCCCTTTACAGCTGCTACTGCTGTACCTGCTGTGGCTAGGCCGTCTTCATGTTTTCGGTTAGCCTTTGAACATAATTAAAGATGGGCGAATCGATTCTAACAAAGTGGAATTCGTTTAGAATTTCAGGAAAACTTTGGTTCTGAACGAAGTCGAAGTTTAGGGTACTTCGGGTGAACGAAGTGTGCTTTTGATTGATAAAATGGCTGCAAGCACATGGCGCTACATGGGGCAAAGCACTCTGGGAGGAAGAAGGGCATAGCCTGCATGACATGTGCAGAGATGAAGCCAATCAGAGACCGGCGGGATTCTGTGATGTCACCGCACTATAGAAGTCCGGGCGCGCGCTGGGAGCTCATCCCGCTCTCACTGTACTGATCAGGGACGGTGCGCGGGGCTGATTGTTACTGAAGAATGTTTTTTATACAGCGATTTTTTGGGGTGTCTCAGTTTGTCTCAGAGATGCTTCTCTTAATGTTCTTTTTCTGATTTTTTGGTTTTTGGATCTGAATCCATGCTATAAAGAACTATCTGCTCACAAACAATGGAATACCCAAAGGGGATCAAGCCGTTCCTTTGTATTCATTTAAAAAAAAGCTTTTTAAAAAAAATACCACTTCATTTTTGGCTTTTTTTAAATTTCTTTTGCGAAATTTTCATCCGGGGGTTAATTAAAATTTTTCTGTGCTGTTGTACTCTAAAAACCCTTTTTCCCGCCAAAAATAAAATTTTTTCCTTACAAATCACAAAGCAAAGGTAATTTAAAATTTTTTTTTGTTAGTAGCGTAGAAAACCGAAAAAGAAACACCTAAAGCTAGTAATTCCGGTCCAATTCTTTGCGCAATTTACATCCAGGGTTAAATTAAGCGTTGTTCTCGCTGTGGACCCCAAAAACCTCTTTTTCACCCCCAAAAAAATACAATTTTCCTGTAGCAAATTCACAAACGAAGGTTAATTACAATTTTTTCTTTTTTTAGCGTAAAAAACACGAAATTGAAAAACACGTAAAAGCTAGTATTTCCCGGCTCTAAATTTCTTGCCAATTTACACCAGGGGTTAATTAAGCGTTGTTTGCGCTGTTTGTGCTAAAGAAACCGTCTTTTTCACCCAAAAAAACAATTTTCCTGTAGCAAAATTTCACATACAAGGTTTTAAAAATTTTTTCTCTTTTTGTGTACGTGAAAACACGCAATTTAATACGCTACAAAGCTAAGTTCGGGCGCTCAATTCTTTGCAAAATTTTTAAAAACCGGGGGGTTAATTAATGTTGTTCTGCTGTTGTACTCAGTAAAAGAAATTTTGTTTTTCACCGCCACAAAAAAAAAATTCTGTACTAATTTTTTCCAAAGGTTAATTAAGCCTGTTTGTGCTTTTAATTCATAAAATACAAAAAGAGTTTTTTAAACGGCACTTCAAGTCAATTTTTCCGCCCATTTTGGAGCGCAATTTATACCAAAGGGGTTCCCCAACTTCTTAGTGGTTTTAGGCGCAAATCAGGGTGTGTATTTATCATATACAGAAAGATCATCAAACGGGTCGTACATTTTAGAAAAAACAGTATGTCAGAAGAGATGTGCACTCTTCCCCTGCGGTGGAAAGGGGCACAAACATTCCTTACAGTCGCAGCACAGCAAGGGGACGTCGCAGCGGGGTCACTCGGTGAGGCCAAAACTGCCGCGTCATCTAGGGGGCCGTGTACTGACTAGCAACCCAATGGTTTTGTTTGGGTTGCCTAGGTCATCCACTTCCCCCAAAATGACATCTAAAAAAACCCCAAAAGAGTGGTGGAACCTCAGCCCAACCATTTTTTGGCATGGCCCGGGAGCGGGTCAGCGGCCCTCACCTGTCCTCAACCCGCCTCTGCCCCACCCGGTTCCCTCACCAAGTCTACTATTGGTCTGGGCCAGCGCCACTAAAAATAGCGAGATGAACAATTTGAGGAGGGAAACAGCAGCTACTTGGCAGCGAAGAAAGGGGGGCCAATTTTCCCCTGCTTTTGCAGTAGGGGGCAAAGTATAAAGTTGAGAGTGGCAGGGGAGGTCATTTTGTGAGGGCCCCTCTGCATAAAAAAGACCTGTGATGAGGACAGCTGACAATAAACATAAAAAGTTTAAAAGATGTACCCGACCGCCTTGGGGGCCGGTGAGCAAGGTTCTCATCGTCAGGAAAAGGGGGCGCACTTGCGAGTCGGGCAGCGGCGCACCACAAAGTGGGTATGTGGCCGGAGTCACAGGATAGCAGCAGTTGGGGTTGGGGAGCAAGCGGCCAGGGGGTAAAAAACCCCTTTCGCAGGTCCAAAAAAAGTAGGGGGCACAGGGTCAGGAGCAGCGGGGGGCAGAGTCACTCGTGGGGAGCGGGGGGAAAAAAAATCCGTTTACTGGGGGCAGTTGGCGTTTTGCTAAACACCGGAGGAGCCGAAAGGGGAAAATTTGTAAATCTGTAAGCAAAAGTGAAGCGTGGCCCATGAGCTAACGTTGGGCACCCGGCCCCTGCGTAAAACAATCAGCGTCACCATGGGGTGCCTGGGAGAAACGTGGCTCAATGTGGTGGCCCATCCTCCCCCCCAGCAACAGCGCACCCGCACCCCCCGTGGCACGCATGCCATTGCACCATAAAGGGCCCTCCACCACCTCGCAGAAGGGAGCTGTTTCTCTTTGACATCATCTCCCACCCAGATGCTCCTGCTCTGTTTCCCCGCTCTCAGGGCGCCACAGTCGTTCAGCGAGGGATGAAAAGAGACACAGTAGCATCCAAACCATCCAAAGGTGCAGAAACTGACCGTGGTACTGCAGCCCTCCCTTTCCCAATGGTGGACTCTCCCTTTCAGAAAACTAAGCTTGTCCCAAGCCGAGATGGAGATTCCAAGCCGAAATTTCTTTTCCAAAAAGGGTACCAGCCTTCATAAAAAAGTAAACAAAAAAGGTGGGCCGTCCTTAAGCTTATCGGTTTTTCCAAGGTGCACGGCAAGCGGACTCTGGAGCGTAACTACGGCGGGGCCCAGTACATGTCCTTTACGGCCCCTGGGTGAATGTGCTTCCGGGCCCAGGCACACCAAACAACTTGGACAGAACCTGCTTTCCCTCCATTTTTGTAAAACGCTGCTCCGCGCCCAATGTCCGCCCCTCCCCCTCCCCACCCCCACCATCTCAGCCCCCACAATACTGCTCCATCATACCCTGGTAGGGCACAGCAGTGTCACGCATTCAAACCGGCTGCTCGGCGAATGAAGTCAAAAGGGGGAGGAACTGCTCCGCGCATCACAAGAAATCTATTGTGTGGTTTTCTCGCGCCAAATTGCAAATCAGAACCATGGTGACAGACAAAGGGAAACATGGTGTCCACGGCACCGGGAGGGTGGTCCATGTGCCCTCAGGGCGCACGTGTTCAATCTTTTGGAAAAAGGTTCCTGAAGTCTTCCACCGATCTTCAAAAAATTTCTGAAAATCCCAGGAAACTTCATGCACTTTATCCATTCATGCAAACCCAGGAACATCCCCTCGAGTTGCGGGGGCAAAACGGCCTCCCCAACACCTCTGAATCGATGTTTCCACCCGTTGAATTTCCAGCCGCACATTTTTGGCCCCCGACTGTATGAACAGAGAAATGCCTTTAACGATTTTTTGATGATCCGGGCAGACAGAATACCCCCCGTGAAATTTTGATTCACCCCAGGGGCAGCTCATGGGGACACCTCCGTTTTTTGGGGCCCATTCGGGGGAGGCAACTTTTATTTGTCATCGCCGGGGACACGGGATGAATAACGTCTTCCCACGCTTCAGTCCGGGAACAGATGTTAAAAATCTGTCGGGGCAGGGACGGAGACGTGGGACTACATCTCGGGGGCCAAACTGATCCGGGGGGACTAAAAATGGGGGGAGGAGGAGGAGGGACTTTGGGGAGCAAAGCATTGTTGGTGAAGAGTGGTTTTTCTCCCAAGTGACAAGGAGGGGAGCAGAGCAGCTGGGGAGGTGGTGGAATGAGGAAGACAGCAGATGCCCCCCCAAGACCGTGGCATTTAACTAAATGGGGGGCAGGGAGCCCCCCAGTCACTTTTTCGATGGCCCCAGAGCTTTTTGCCTGGCTAGTGACAGCCGAAAAGTCAGCACCGGGGCAGAGGATTACTTCGGGCCTCCACCCTATTGGGGGCCCCCCGCATGGGCCCAAAAAGGGAGCCTTTTTCCCCCCTATTGGAAAGGAGGAAAAACTAAAAATACAAGGGAAAACCTCCGTAATCGTTGGCCCTGCCCGTGCGGCATCGTCCCCCTCTCCCGGTCTGACCCGGGGGGGTTTTCCCCACGCTCACTACTACTGCCCGCGGCTGTGGGGAGGTGGGGGGGCGTTTGGAGCAGTACCCTTCACACATAACCAAAGTCTAGAGTCAATGATGAGAGCTTTCCTTTACCCCCCTATGGGAGGGGGAGTCGCCCGCACACAGCCGGACCCGGAGCATCCCTGAACCAACAGGTGGTGGGTTACTTGGGCAGCACCTTTCCACCCAGTTAGAAGATCCGTGGACTACTGGGGAGCCAACTGGGTTTTGGCCGCAACTTGCTGAGTTTGCAGGGAGAAGCTTCCCCCCGGCCAGTAGTGTGGCATCAGAGCGGGTGTTCATGCGCGGGGCCCCGTTTGACCATGGAGAACCCCTTGTCCCGGGAAAAATGGGAAAGATGACCTTTGTCAAGATGAATCAGGCGTGGATCGCCGGTTTCCCACACCAATGCCTTAGGTGTCAGACTACATAGCCCCTGACGCCTTACCCAACTGTGAGAAATGAGTCTTGGGGGTTTAAACTACCGCCTAAGCCCCCTATTTTGATGCCGCCACCCCCCGATGCCACAATTGCTTTTTCTCCATCTCCCAAAAAACTTTTCCAGGACTGGTATTGCCACCCACCCCACACTGTTCATTTCCCCGTCTGACCCCAGCTTGCGGTGGCGCTGCCGGGGCCTATCACTGTGTCATTTTGCCACTGTCGACCTCATGCTGCTGTGGGCTGCTGCCATGACCTAACATGTGTCATTGTGACGCTACCTCAGCGCGCTGTGGGTTTGCTGTACCTCACACTGTGTCAATGTGCCACTGCGACCCCATGCTGCTGGCCGGACCTAACACTTTCTCATTGTCTACTGTTGACCCCATGCGCCCTTGGTTCTGCCGTGACCTACACACTGTTCATTTTCCCCCTCTGTGGCCTACTCCTGTTTTTTGCCCCCTCCAAATGTGATTGTGCCACTGCTGACCTCATCTGCTCCTTTGGCTGCTGCCGTGACTCACACTGTGTATTTTCCCACGCTGTGCCTACTCCTTTTTTGCCACCTCCCCAAAAAGGATTGTGCCCGTGTAGACCTCATCGCCCTTTTGGCTGCTGCCGTGCCCCACACCTGTTCATTGCCCACTCTGTGGCCCACTCTGTTTTTCCCCCCTCCAGAATGTCATTTTGCCCCTGCCTGACCCCATGCTGTGCCGGGGACCCACACACTGTGTCACGGGCCCGCCTTTCCTCATCTGCTGCTGCCGTGACCTACACACTGTGTCATTGTCCACTGTCTGACCTCATGCTGCGCTGTGGCTGCTGCCCTGACCTACACACTGTTCATTGGCACTGCTGACCCCATCTGTTCCTGGGCTGCTGCCCCTGACCTACACAAATGGCTTTTTCCCACTCGTGGTACTCCTGTTTTTTCCACCTCCAGAATGTCATTGTGCCCCTGTCTGACCTAAAAGCTGCTCCTGTGGCTGCTGCCCTACCTACACACTGGTCATTGTCCCACTCGTGGGTACTCCTTTTTTGCCACCCCCAGAATTCATTTTGCCCCTGTCTGACCCATCTGCTGGGTGTGGCGCGCCGTGGCCTACACACTCTGTCATTGGCCCCTGTTGACCTCATGCTGCTGTGGGCTGCTGCCATGCCACACACTGTGTCATTGTCCCCTGTCTGACCTCATGCTGCGCTGCCGGACCTACCCAAAGTGTCATTGGCACTGTCTGACTCATCGCTCCTGTCGTTGCGGTGACCTACACACGTGTCATTGCCCACTTGTGGCTTACCCTGTTTTTGCCCCCTCCAAATTGATTGTGCCACTGTCTGACCTCAAACTGTCCCGTGGTGCTGCCGGACCTAACACGTTCATTGTCCCACCTGTGGGCCCACTCCTGTTTTTTCCACCTCCAGAATGTTTGTGCCCCTGTATCCTCAGCTGCTCCTGTGGGTGCTGCCGTACCACACACTTGCATTGTCCCCCTCGTCCCCCTTTTTTTTTACCTCCCAAAATTTATTGTGCCACTGCCGACCCCATTCCTGCCGGACCTAAACACTGTGTCCCCTTGTGCCCTGCCTGACCCTCATGCTTTTTTTCCCTTGGCCTACACACTGTGTCTTGTCACTGTCTGAACTCATGCTGCTGCTGTGGTGCTTTTCCGTGCCCTACAACTGTGTATTGTGCCACGTTCTGACCTCATGTTTCCCGTGGCTGCTTCCGGGACCTACACACTGGTCATTGTGCCACTCTGTTGCCTACTTTTGTTTTTTGCCACCCAAAAATGTCATTTGCCCTGTCGACCTCATGCTGCTGTTGGCTGCTGCCGTGACCTACACACCTGTCATTGTCCCCTGTCTGACCTCATGCTGCTGTGTCTCGCCATGACCTCACCTGGTCATTTGCAACTGTCGACCTCTGCTGCTTTCCTGTTTCTGCTGCCGTGACCTACACACTGTTCATTGTCCCCCCTCTGTGGGCCCACTCCTGTTTTTTTCCACCTCCAGAATGTGATTTTCCCCTGTCTGACCTCCTGCCTCCCGTGGGTGCTGCGTGACCTACACACTGTGTCATTGTCCCACCTGTGGCCTACTCCGTTTTTGCCCCCTCTAGAAGTCAATTTTGCCCTGTCTACCTCATGCGCTGCTGTGGCTGCTGCCGGGCCAAACACTGTGTATTGTGCCCTGTCGGTCTCATGCGTTCCGTGGCTGCTGCCGTGGGCCTCACACTGTGCATTGTGCCACTGTCGGGCCTCTGCTGCTGCTCCTTTACCTACACACTGTGTCTTGTCCACTCTGTGGCCTACTCCTGTTTTTGCCACCTCCAGAATTTTATTGTTTCCCCTGTCTGACCTCATGCTGTTCCTGTGGCTGCTGCCCCTGACCTACACACTCTGTCATTGTGCCCTGCTGACCCCATGGCCCTGTGGTTTCTGCGTGACCTACACACTGTGTCATTTTCCCACTTGGGCCTACTCCTTTTTTTTTCCACCTCCAAATGTCATTGTGCCAATGCCTGACCTTCTGCTGCTGCCCCTGACCTCCACTGGATTTTCCACTGCCTGACCTCATGCTGCTGAGCCGGGCCCACACACTGTTCATTGTGCCCGTCGACCTCATGCTGCTGCCGGCCTACACACTTTGGGCATTTTTGCCACGCCCGACCTCATGCCTTCTGCTGTGCCCCACCCCACTGTGTCATTGTGCTACTGTCTGACCTCATCGCTGCTGTGGTTTCTGCTATGACCTACACACTGTGCAAAGTGCCACGTTGACCCATGCTCTGTGTGTCGCCGTGACTAGACACGTGTCATTGTTCCACTCTGTGGGCCCACCCTGTTTTTGCAAATCCAGAAGTCTTGGCCACTCTTGACCTCATGCGTGTGGGTGCCGCCGTCACCTCCACACTTGGGCACTAATTTTTGCCACCTGAGCCCTCAGTTGTTTTTTTCCAGCTGTCGCTCGCATGACTTTTTCAGATTTCATTCCCCCCCCAATTTTTTTTTTCTTTTGTCCCTTAAGTCCCAGGAAAAAATTTTAAAATGAATATTCTAAAAGGGCGGCAGTCATGTCGTATCATACAAACACAACATGTTGAAACCAAACCCAAACTCCCCTATTTTAAGCATGGCCAAAAATTTCTACAGCACCCTGCAGGGGGAAATAGCTGTTTTTTAAGTGATTTTGCCAAAGAAAAACGGAACTAATTTTTTTTGCCGAAAATTTGGGGGGGAAGTGAAAAAACGAATTTTTGGGAAATTCCCATCTCTAAACATAATGAATTTTTTTTAGCCTATTAATTTTTTTCTGTGACTTTTTTAACCCAATCGTCTTGCCCAAAAGGAGTTGG
>JAODAL010075590.1:0-13931 GCA_025379985.1 Phyllomedusa bahiana | reverse complement strand
TTCACCCCAAAAATCCCAAAAAAAATTTAAAAAGATGACCCTTGAGACACTTTGGACAATTGTAAAGGGAAAAATGTCTGTTAGAAAAAACCCCAATTTTTTAAAATTTGGGGAACCTGTAGTATAGCTGCATGTCACGCAAAATTTCCCAAAAAAAATTTAAAAGCATGCCCCGACCCAAATTTTTTGGACAATTGTAAAGGGGAACAAATGTCTGTTAAAAAAAACATTTTTTAGAATGGGCCTTTTTAGTATAGCTGCATGTTCAGCAAATGCCCTTAAAAAAAATTCAAACCCCTGATTTCATGAGCCACTTTTGAAAAATTGTGAAGAAAAATTTTACTTTTAAAAACCCAAAATTTTTTCGAATGGGCCTGTAGTATTGCTGAAATTTCAAAGAAAAAATGCCCCCAAAAATTAAAAGAATCCCCCTTGACCCACTTTGGTAAATTGTAAAAGAAAAAAATGTCTGTTAGAAACAAAAATTTTTTTATAATAGGGACCTGTAGTTTTTGCTGCATTTAAAAAGCAGCATGCCCCAAAAAATTATAAAAATAAATTCCCCGCCACTGTTAAAAATTTTTGAGGAGAGAAATCCCATTTTAAAAAGCCCATTTTGTTCTAAAGGACCATGATTATTGCTGAAATCCCCACGCTACATGCCCCAAAAAAAAATTATTTAAATATGATTCTCACCCACTTTTAAAAAAATTGGGTGAGGGGGGAAAAATTCCCATTTAAAAGGCCAATTTCTTTTCCCAAAAGGGAAACCTTTAATTATAGCTGTATCTCACAGCAAATGACCTCAAATATTGAAATGCGAAAACTTCTTAAGAAAAGTGGGGAAAAAGGGAAATTCGGTGTTGTCATAAAATTTGCTGTTTTTTTACAGTCCCCTCACAGAAAAACCAGCAAAATAAAAACTTTGGGAAAAAGAGAATAAAAATTGCAGAAAAGAAATGATCTTTTTTTAAAAAAAGTTTTCAAGGGGACCTTTCTTTTTTAAAAAGGGGAATTTTAAAAGTAGATCGGAAAAACTAATCGGTGACCTCGGAAATTTGGGGGGGCCAAACAACACTCAGGACCCATGCCTGTTTCCCAATTTTGATGAAAGTCAAACGATCCCATTACCCTGGGGGAAAACCCGGATGCAAATTGTGGGTTTAATGACTCCCCCAGCTGTGTAAAGGGGCCGCTAAGATATGACGGGGGCTGCTGGGCAGGCCCAACACCTCTATGGCGTGATGAGCCAGCTCGGGCCCGCCCAAATTTTGGATACCCGAAGTCTTTGGGCCCGGAACACATGCAAAAACATCGGGGGTTGAGACGCAGATAGCCCGTGCACCATGTTTTAAAGTGATCTCGGTTTTTTTGGGGATGTGTGCCCTGCATTGCATCCCGTTGGTGAGGGTGGTAAAAAAAAGATTGCCGGAGGTCCCCCATTGGGGTTTTCTGCCACCTTGCCTGCTGCTGCCGCTACCCCTACTTGGCACTCTCTGCTGTCACGTCGCTGGTTTTTCCCACCGTGACTTTTTGGGGAACGTGAAGCAGATGCAACAAGATTTTCCCAGTTAAATCAATCAGAAAGGTCTCCATTTCCTGCATTTTTTTCTCTCTATTTGGGTGGGTGGAAAGGGAAAATGCTGAGTTTTGTTTTTTTAACCCGGGGATTTCCCGGGGGTGGCCCCCAGTAACTGTTTTTTCATTTTATGGCCTTAATGCGAGGATCAAAGTTGGAGGGGAAAAAGGAGCACCCCTGCACTATGGGGGAGGATGGAGCCTTTATTTTCCCCAAACCCCCTTGGTCGGGGGGCAATAGCAAACTGTCCCTATTTCCTCCTCCGCCTCAAATTCGCGCCCCCAAACCCCTTTTCCCGGGGAGGACGTCGGAACCCTCGGTGTCTAGGGAAAACCTCCTCTCCTCCTCCTCTCCCCTCCTTTTTCCTTTTTCCTCCGTGCCTCCGGCACAAACTTCAACAACGGGCCCCGACTTGTGGGGAGCAAACCAAAGAGAGCTGATGCGCCCCCTTGCACTAGCTCTGGACCCCGAACCCTGGGCCAAAAGAAGACCGATGAAATTGTGAAATGTCGGGCCTTGTGGATTTTTTCGGAGAGGGGGAAATGGGTCCGTGTCGCTTTTGTGTCCCTCTCCCCTTTCCCTCGTGGCGGGCCTGTTGTTTCAGGTTTCCCAAAGATCGTTCCGAATAAGATCACCACAAAGGTATGCCCGACAAAGGGGTTTTTCCGCACTGACCATTTTGGTGGCTTCTTCTAAATGGCAAGGGTTTGGGGCAGAGGGTCTTTCACCGGGCCCCCAACCCCTCGGGTGGGTTTAAAAACCCCGAGGTCCGTACCCCTGCATGTCAGGCCATGTCACTTCGTACTGCCCTAATGGCATTGCCCCTGCTGCCACAATGTGGAGTTTTGGAGGGGGGAATTCCAGATGTTGCCACTGGGGGAACAATGAGGGTTTTTACGGGGGAGGCCGAGTGACGCTGCAACGCGCCAGGGGGGGACGAAGCAGGGGGAAACGGGCGGAGGGAAGTGGGGAAATTCAGCCTCGAGCCTTTTCAGCAGGGAGTCCAGACCCGGGTAGCTCTTTAGAAATTTTTGGGGCGACCCAAGGGATGGGCATGTGCCAGGAAGGGATGTGCTCCAGCCCCACCGAAATTTTAAAGGGGGGGCCAACAGATTTTGGCCCTTACGCTCCCAAACCCTTTCCTGGAAAAAGGTTCTTGTCACCCAGCCCCGTGCTCGGTTTGTTTCTTAGAAACCGTCCACAGCCCACTGACCTGTGTTTTGGGGCGGTCTCCAAGGAGATTTAAATTTTAACACGGCCCCCGGTGCTTTTGGGAACCCTGATGCCCACCAGGGGGATTGGGGGGGAAAAAGCCCTGCCCCCATCCTGCAAATTTTGAAGAGGGGTGCGCCAAGCCCCAAGAGCCACCGTCACCCCCCGGACAAAACCACCCAGCTCACCCAAATGAAACTGTCCCAGAGATATAGCGGCCCTTTGGGAGTGTTTCTAGTCCAATGTGGCGGTGGTGATGGACTTTTCCGGACACAGATGCAGAAACCGCGCTTGAAATTTTAGATGACAGGGGGGTGGCCCGGGCAGGGACGGCTTTTTTGGCAAAAAAAATGTGCTTTTGGATTGGTTTTGGGGGCAGGCGGGAGGGGCCCTTTAAGGGGGCGGGAAAACCCCCTGTGTCCAACCAGACGGGAAAAAGGGAACATTTCCCAAGGCCAAAAGCCCCCGGCAATGCCGACATTCAGGCTTTTTGCTTTGGGATGGTTTTGGGTTAAAGTGTTTTTTTCTGCTCCCAAAAACCCGGGGAAGACAAAAAAAAAAAAAAAAAAAAAAAAAAAAGAAAAAAAAAAAGGCTGGCTGCTGGACGGGGCCGCTTTTCGGCATGCAGGTGTCAAACTGGCGGAAGGAGAAGGGGTTGGATGGGTCTCTGGTGGTGGGGGTGGTATCGGGCGATGATGGAGGCTGAGGGGGGTGATCCCTGATCGATCTGAGGACTGGGCGCTGGGAAAACGCTTGGAAAGGTGGCGGAGGGGGGGAGGAGGCGGAGACGAGGGTGTGACGGGGTGGTTGGAGGCCCGGGGTGTCGGTCGGGCCTTTTTTTGGGCCCAAGTTTTGCCCCATTTAAAATCGCATTCGCTGATGTGACTAGACATGTTGGTGGTGGTTAACCCAAATTATGGTTCTTGCTCTCTTTGCTTTTACAGAAAAGGCGGCATATGGACATGTGGGTGAATCAGAGGCTTGCTCAAAGAAGCCCAGGCTTAGAGGTCCGGGACCTTTTTGACGGCGATAAGCGAGGAGGGGGTTTGGCTGACCGTGGTGGCGGCTTTAAAAATTTCAGCGGATTCTGCGCCCACCCTCCCCTTTTTTTGGGGGGACCCGTATTGACACTCCCCATGTCTTCCCCCTCGTCAATGATGAAGCGCTGCAAGCAAATTTTGCGGAAAAGACCAGGATGGATCCGTAATGTCGCCCAATCTTCATCATCATCAACACAGGGACTTGGTCGTCCTGATTTTGCACCCAAAAAGTGCGGGCTACAAGGGGGGCACTGAAGGCGTTGCCGCCCCGCCGGGATTTTTGCCGAGACCAGTTTCCCTTCACCTCTTGTGCATCAGTAACGGGCGTCAGAGCGACTGAATCATCCTCTTGTCTTTTAAAATGCCTTCTGACCCCAACCGCTTTTGTCATAAAAGGGGTCTTCAGAAATAGTTATCACGTGGTGGGTACACGAGTTGACTTTGGGGCTGCTTCAGGGTTGGAGGTGGGGATATGTGATGCAACATTTTGGCCGTGATGCGGGACGAGGGGTAAGATGCTAGATGAGGTTGATTAAACCCCTGAAGGAAGATTGGCGACGTGTTCGTTACTTAGTTCACAGGGCCCTGACCCCCGATTAAGGCCTGACGGTCCTGCAAATGCGATCCCCGGCATGGTGTTGTGCCCGCATGGAAGGAGCACCCTTTCTCGTACCTTTACCCCCATGTGCTACCCCCTCTTTGCTCGCTTGCCACCTGCATTCGCTCATGTTTAGAAATATAAAAATTGAGAAAGGGATGGGAAAGTTTTGGAAATCTCTTTTAAAAAACGGCAAACACGTATTTTTCAAATCCCTCTAATCAAAACAAAATTGCTCGATTAAAAATTTTAATGCAAAGGGGTTATCAACAAATCTGGACTGGGGAAAAATCCCAAAAAAAACGTATTGTTATGTTTTTGGGATAATAACGGTATTTTTTTACCTTTCAATTCACCTGTGGTGAATTTGAATTGCTGTTTTAAGATTTTAAAAGATGCTGCTCAATGAACAATGCTGGGTGTGCAAAGTCAAAAAAAAAGTAATGTTTTGTTTTGGTATAATAAAGTATTTTTTGCACCTTTCAATTTACCTGTGGTGAAATAGAATTGTGTTTTAAGATTTTCGTGATGCTGCGTCAATGAACAATGCTGGGTGGCAAAAGTCAAAAAAAAACGTAACTGTTATGTTTTTGGTTTTAATAAAGATATTTTTTTCCACCTTTCAATCAACTGTGGTGAAAATAGAATTGCTGTTTTAAGATTTTTCGTAGTGCTGCGTCAATGAACATATTGGGTTTTCAAAAATCAAAAAAAAAGTAATTTATGTTTTTATGTAATAAACGGTATTTTTTGCACCTTTAATTACTGTGGTGAATATAGAATTTTTGTTTTTGATTTACGTAGTGTGCTCAAGAACATTGGGGGCGGGAAAAGTCAAAAAAAAAAACCCTAACGTGATGTTTTCGTACGTTTCACGGTATTTTTGGCAAAAAAACAACCTGGCTGCTACAAGTTGCTGGTTGAAATTTAACTGCAAGTTGGTTTAAAAACAGTAAAGGTGAAATTGGTAAAATTGAAAATGAACACCTATCTAAAAATTTATGATAATAAAAGGGGGGAGTTTTGCAGTTTAAAAAAAGAGACCTGCAGTTTTTAGAAATGATATTTTCCCAAATTTAAGTTAGGGCCCTACCCAGGAAAATTTCATTGCAAACTTTTAAAAATAACGATTTTCCCATACAATTTCTACACTAATTCTTGGTAACTTTTCCAATGTTTTTTATAGTAGAGCTTGTCGTGTTCGGGGGGCCCCCCCCCCGCTCCCGCGGAATTTACAGCGGAGATGCTTTTTTTTTAAATTCTCTGCTAATAATAAAATCTTCAAATCTTAATCTAACTAATTGGAAGGATCACAGCTTAGTAGAGGTTTTCTGTGCAGAAATGACTAATTTTGTGAGCTGTTTGGCCACAGGGGAGCGCAGGTCCTTTATTTGAGAGCTGAGAGCACTGAGGGGAAAAAAGGAAACGCTGTTCTATGTAAAAAAGAGGTCATGTGGTTTTTTTTCCGCCCAAACGCAACCCATACACATCCCAGTCAGTCGCCCACAAAAATCTCACCTGTTCTATTCTGAATTTTATTTGTGGCGCCAAATTACAGGAAGCACCGAAAAAAAGGGGCGATTTAATAGATGAGCAAGATTTTAACCCTTTTTATCGATGATTTGAATTCCGTCCACCCTAAAAAACCCTTTCCGATTTTAAAATTTTTGATAAAAAACGTCAACACTTTGGTAACCCGGATATAAATTGCGTCCCAAATGGGAGGAAAAATTGACTTGTATGTGCCGTTTAAATAACTCTGTGTATTTTATGAATTTTTAAAAGCACAAACAGGTTTTTTTAAACCTTTGGTTATGAATTTTTGCTACAGAATTTTTTTGTGGGGTGAAAAAAAAAGGTTTTTTTACTGAGTAAAACCCTCCCAGAAAAACCGTTTAAATTTAAACCCCGGGGGGAAAATTTGGCAAAGAATTGAGAAACCACAATATAGCTTTGTAGGTGTTAAAATTTGCGGTTTTTCTACCCCCACACAACCGAGTTTTAAATTTTTTTTTTAAACCCTTTGCTTGGATTAGGCCCCCGGGAAAAATTTTTATATATTTTGGGGGGTGAAAAAATGCCGGTTTTTTGGGGGGTCACCCAGCTGAAAAAAACAAGGGTTTAATTAACCCCTGGAGGGAAATTGCGCCATAAAATTTGAGCCCCCAAAAAACTGGTAGTTTTTGTACCCTGTTAAAAATGGGTTTTTTTTTACGCCACAAAAGGGAGTTTTAAAAATTGAAATTAAACCTTTGCTTGTAAATTATGCTCCCGGGAAAAAATGTATTTTATTTTGGGCGTTAAAAATTTTGACGGTTTTTTGGGGGATCCCCACAGTTTAAAAAAAACAACGCTTAATTTACCCCGGGTTGTAAAGGGGCGCCAAAGAATTGAGCCCCCACAAATAGTAGCTTTTTTGCGGGTTAAAAAGGGCGGTGTTTTGTACCCCAACAAAAATTTAAGAGATAAAGTTGTTTTTTAACCCTTTGCTTGTAAATTTATGCTCCCAGGAAAAAGGGTATATATTTTGGCATTGAAAATGACGGTTTTTTAGGATCCCCTTTATGAAAACAACGCTTTTTTTAAACCTCTGGATGAAAATTTTCCCGGCAAAAAAATTTGACCCACCAAAAACTAGTAGCTTTGTGTGTGTTACAATGGCTTTATTTTTTACGCACAAAAACAAGAGATATAATTGAAATTTTAACCCTTTCGTTTTGTGTTTTTTGGGTCAAATAAAAAAAATGATAATTTTGGCGTTGAAAATGACGGTTTTTGGGAAAGCCCTACAACTGAAAAACCCCGGGTTTAAATTTTATCCCCCTTGGATGAAAATTGGGCACCAAAAAAATTGAGCACCCCAAAATGAATTTGGTTTTGTGTTGTAAAAATGCTGTTTTTTTTTAAATAAATAAAAACAGGAACGGGCTTAGCCCCCCTTTGGATATTTAAAATTGTGCTGGTGAGCAGATAGTTTTAAATGTTTTTAGCGCTACAGGGGAGCCAACTGGATTTCGATCCAATACTAAAAAAAATCAAAAATAAAAATTTAAAGAGAAGAAGTCCGAGACAAGCGAGAAAACCCACAAAAATGCTGTAAAAAAAATTCGTTTTCAGTAACAAAAAGCCGAAAGCAGCCCTTCCCCTGACCCATTTCCCGGGGAAAAGCGGTATGGCTCCCAGCGTCGCCCCCGGACTTATTTAGTGGGGTGCGTCACAGAATCCCGCCGGTCTTGTTTGGCTTAACCCCCTGCACATTTTAATGCAGGCTATTGCCCTTTTTCCTCCCGAGTGCTTTGCCCCATTTAGCGCCATGTGCTCGCACCCTTTTTATCAATCAAAACCCAACTTCATTAACCCGAAGTCCCCCAAACTTCGACTTCGTTCGAACCGAAGTTTTTCCCTGAAACTAAAGGGAATTTCCCCGGTTAAAAATTCTTTTCGCCCTTTTTTTTTTAAAGAATTTTAAAAGAAAAGATTGGCGACTTTTGGGTTCGTTTTTGAGATTAAACGGGGAAACTGCCCCAGCGTTTTCCACCCTGAGGGTCGGAAAAACAAAAAGATCCATTTGGCTTTAGGGGGTTGTGGGGGCCCAGCATTTGGAAGGAGCCCTTCCTCGTACCTCTACCTCCAGTCCTAAAAACCCCTTTTGCTCGTTTTCCCACCTTTTTTTTTCCGCTTCATTTTTCGGGAAAGAAAAAAATTTAGAAAAGTATGGAAGAGTTTTTGCCCAGTCTTTTTATTGAAAGCCGGAAAAACAAAGCTATTTTAAATCCTTTTAATTTCCTAAACCCAAAACTGGGTTTTAGAAAACAAATTGTTTCTAGCGAATACCTGGGGAAATGGGGGTGGGGGGGGGGGGAAAAAACCTTTAAGACAAAAATCAACGTGTTTTCCTTCATTTCCAAAGGGTTTTAAACAAATCCCCAGTGGGAAACTAGGAATTTTTATTTTTCCCAACAAACTTTTCTACAAGTGCACTATCTGCCCCCAAAAAGGTGAGATTCCCCGAGGCAAAAAAAACTTTTCCCAAAAGTTACCGGATGAGAAATTGCTTTTTATGCAGCAAGGGAAAAATGAGAAACGTTACTAGAAAATTTTTTGTTCTTGAAGTAAAAGGTGGCTCTTTAACAAATTGGCTGCACTTTTAATAAAACAATTTGTTAAGGGATAACAAAAGGGTTTTTTTGACCAATTTTAAAATTCAAACATTTCACAAAATTTTATCCTAATGTTTAAGAAAATTGGCTCTTTTGAACAAAAGGGCTGACGGGAAAAAACGCTTTTAAAGGTTAACGGATGGGTGGTTTTTGCCCAACGAAATAACCCCGTTTACTAGAAAATTTTCTTTACCCCTATGTAAGTAAAAGGTGGTTTTTTGAAAAAACTCTATAAAGGAAATACAGCTAAAAATTTTTTTTATCTAAGAAAGGTGGTTTTTGCACCAATGAATAAAACCAAAATCAAAATTTCTTTCCTTGAAGTACAAGGTGGCTTTTGAACAAAACTGGGCTGCCCAAAGTGAAATACAGCTTTTTTAAAAATTTTTCAAAAAAAGGGGTTTTTTTTTTTTTTCCCCAATGAAACAAACAGTTACTAAAAAATTTTTCTGTTCCTAAAAGAACGGTGGTCTTTGAAAAAACTGGGCTGCCCCAAAAGTGAAAAAAAGCTATTTTAAAAAGTTATAGGATAAAAAAGGGGTTTTTTTGACCAAAATGAAATAAACCACATTCTAGAAAATTTCTTATCCAAATTTTAAAGTACAAGGGGCTTTTTTAAACAAAACTGGGTTGCACCAAAATGAAAAATAGCTTTTAAAGTTTAAGGTAAAAAAAGGTGGTTTCGCCCCATAAAATACACCCAAGTTATAGAAAATTTTTTTTTTAATTTTTAAGTAAAGGGGCTCTTGAAAAAAAACTGGGAGCCAAAATAAAAGGGTACAATTTACCTAGGTGCGATTTTGTGGGCTGGTTTTTAAAAAAGAAAAAAAAAAAGCCTTTCAATGCAGGTTCGAAGCAGTCGGGGCTGCACAATTTCACCCCCTTTCAAACCCAGCCGTCTGTCCCCTTGTTCGTCCGTCGACGCCCCTTCCCCCGTGCGGTTTTTACGCGCTAGATGCTTTTTTAAAAGTTCTGCTAATAATAAAAACTGAAATTCTCTAATTACTATATTAAATGTTCACAGCTAAAAGCTAGTTGTCTGTATAAATAAAGAGAAGAACTGTGTCTCGAGTGAGCTGTATTTTAGAGAGACCTGCCACGTCTTGCTCTAGTGAGAGACATTGAAACATGTTTCGAACAGGAAACGCTGTTTTTTCAAAACGAGGTCTGTGTTTTTCCCGAATGACAACCATACACATCACAGTCATGACGTCGCAAAAACCCCGCTCACCCTGCTCTATGCTTAAGTGATTTTCCGGGCCAAAATGCAGGGAAATGCTGAAAATGGCCGTGTTGATTATCTGCAGATTGTCACTAAAATTCGGATCGGAAATTTCGATCAGCCTAAAAATCATGCCGATTTCAACTTTGTCGATTACAATCGCTCACCTATTATAAGTAAAAAAGTCAATTTGAAAAGGTAGTGGGGGTGTCAATCGTTGCTGCAGCGTTAGTCCATTGCCATAAAGGAAAAAAACGGAGACCATGGGAAAAATGCAGAACTTGTGTAGAAGGAAGTTTAGGGGAAAAGGGGAGTATGTTCTTTTTTTTAGGGGCAAAAATTTCCTATTATTTCATTTTTTTAAAAAAAAAAGGACAACTTTTTTTTGGAAAAACCTTTTTTAACTAATGATCAGTTAATTGCCCTGAGTCTAGATTCTCTAACCCTTCAGCTCACATTTCCACTATCATGGAAAGATAGAATTAGATGGCAAATGTTTTTACAAATCGTTATATTTTTGCTCAAAAAGTTGTGATTCTAAGCCTAATGGAAAAATCCCCATAAATGTCAGTTTCATTGGGTTGTATATATGTTTGGTTTAATTTTGGTATCATTCCAGACTTACTAGGCTTTTTACTTTTAAAACAGCTTGCCAATCTATTTCAAGAAGGAGAGTTCTTCTACTGTCTATGTTTTCTATTTATATGTATAAGTGTTCATCTTCAAAGTTCTATTTTAACAACAAAAACAATTTCTATTTGATCCTTTTTTTGAAGTTTTTATTTACTTTTAGTCTTTTTAAATAAAATTTTATAATCTTTTACATTTTTTGGGGAAATTGGTCCATTACCTAAAATTATATTATTCTAATTCATTTTCTGTTTAAATGGAAACTGCTCTAATAAATGGGATACGTGCTTGTCCAATCATAAAAGCATTCACCACTTTCTGGTGAATTGACAAATATAGGAGAAAATGGTCATTATGATGCTGTGAATCAAATTGTCCTATATCTGCATATTATTTTTTGGGTTAGTCATCTACTGGTCTAAACCATTTCTATAGGGGTATAGTTTAAATTTTGTATTTTTTAAAAATTATGCCATTTTTTAAATTTAGCTTTTTTACCCCCCAACGGCAACCCCCAAAACCGGTCCCCAATCCCGGTATATAACAGTCCAAAAATTTTCAGCGGGGCCCCTAACATAAAATTTTACTTTTTTATCACAAAATTTGTTTTAAAAAAAAAAATTTTACCCTAGCTTCAAAATTTAACACGGGGGGGATACTTATATTTAGTTGCGGGGGAGAACCCCGTTCAACACCGAGTCCTGTAGCCCCAGAGTGATAGACAAATTCCTGTGTCCATACGATTTCACCATAGCCGCGTGGTGAGACCATTCGTCGGCGTCCAAGGTGCATGAGGTTCCCGTGTAGAAGCCCAAAAATCTGGGCGGACGAAGGGGGTATTTCGGGGGGACCGAGCGGAGCTGCCAGCGTGTGCGATTTTCGGGGAGGCTCCTCCCCTTTCTCAACCCAATGCGCGAACAGGAACAGCCACCTCTTATAGCTGCATCCCTTGAGACCTTCCATTGTAACCAGGTAAGTATCCAATAGAAACCTTAAAAGTAGCAAAGATAAAAACAATAAAATCAACACACCTAAAGAAAGGCTTTCGAGCTAAAGTTCTCATTAATGCCTTTCGGGACTAGAGCCTCCAAACGATGTACCACAGCGCCTCCCTTTTTTTAACAACTTTTTTTGTAATTGTCTCTCATCTACACTAGTTACTTTTTCTAGTATGCACCAGCGCATCTCAGGTACACTATGTCTCTCTAAGGCAAAATGCCGTGCCACTGATGTTTCCCCATAATTTTTCTTCTCTTCTTCATTATCTACATTAGAGACATCCTTAGTTTTAAATTTTCTAATCAGTGATTTATGCTCATTTAATATTATTCTAGCCATACGACTTGTTTGTCCTACATAGATTTTGCCGTATGGACACTTAAGCATATAGATAATCGATGTACTTTCACAGGAGTGGCAACCCTTAATTTTGATGGGATGTCCCTTAGTTGGGTGATAGATGGTATCACCTTTGATTATTGCAGAGCAGTGCTGCCATTTATGACAGGGAATTGTACCTGCTTTTAAAGGTTTTAAGGTGGTCTGGGTTGGCCCCTGTTTTTTACTTTTAATATTAATATCGGCTGTAACCATAGATTGAGCAATAGTTCTCCCTTTCCGGTATATCCATTTAGGTTGATTTTTAAACATAGGGCCATACTTGGGATCCGATTGTAACACCCCCCAGTATTTCTTAATAGTTTTCTTGATCAAGCTTGCATGGCAATCATACATCGAGGTGTATACAAAGCCCTCGTCTCTTTTCCTATCCCTAATTTTCAAAAGATCTTCACGATTAAGGAGTTGGACCTCTTCACTTATTATTTCAATCTTCTGTTTGTCATAGCCTCTTTGAATAAATTTTTTAATCAAATTAACCATATAAATAATAAATTATTCATCCGACGAACAAATATGTCTGGCACGGATAAATTGTGATTTTATTATACCCTTGAAGACTTGCGGGGCATGTTGACTTGTGCTAAACAGAAGATTGTTACGGTCAGTGTCCTTTGAAAAAAGTGTGGTGACCAAAGCATTACCTTCCTAGTTAACCATAACATCAAGATATGGTATGGTAAACTCTTCCCTTTGTTATAGGAATTTAATCAATGGATGGGCCGCATTGATATGTGACACAAAATTCTTCTTAGTTGGAATTCCGTTCCTGTCCATAAAATAAAAACGTCATTTGACGTATTTTTAACCAACACAGTGGTCCCTAAACCATGGGGATGAAAAAAAACAAAATTCCTTCTAAATTGTCGCATATACAAAAATTGGCGTAAATAGGCGCCACAGGGGACCCCATAGAATTTTCCCCTGTAATTGGAGGTTAGAACTCCTCCCCAAAACCCGGGAAAAAATTTGAGTTAATACGATGTCCAAAAGTCGCTTAGGAAGCAATGTGTTGGTTAGTCTCAATTTAGGGTCTATACACAATGTCTCCCTGACTGCCAAAACTGCCTTCCACATAGGGTATATTAGTAGAGTGATTAATATCTAAAGTGCATAGCCATTTGACTTCAGTACAGTCTATTTTTTCTATCGTCCTCAAAAATTGTCCCGTATCCTGAAGGATATGTGGATCATTCTTAACAGTCTGCTGGAGATAAGAATCCAAATATGCTGCCAATGGTTCTAACAGGGAATCGATCCCCGAGACGATAGGCCATCCCGGGGGATCTTGGAGGGACTTATGAATTTTGGGTACCAGATAAAGTAGCGGGACCCTAGGATTTTCTTTAGTTAACATAGCTTTATCTTGAGAATTGATAATGCCCGCCAGCACTGCCTCTTCTAGCAAGTCCTGTATTAGCCTAGTTAAAATCATTTGTTGGATCTCTATTAAGTTTTCTATAAATCTGCTGATCACTCAATTGTGTATGGGCTTCTTGTAGATTTTGGAAAATCCATCACTACACACGCTCCTCCCTTATCAGCTTTCTTTTTCGGAAAGATGGATCCTGTTCAATTTTCTTAGGGGCCCCCCTTTCTGTTCTAAGAGATTATTTTTCACGTCCCTTCTTCTTTTTACACATATCCCCTTTTTCTGTAATTTCATTAGTAACCAACTGCTGAAATACCTGAGGGTTTTAATTTTTGATGTCTGGGTCAAATTGGCTTTTCTTCCTCAATTTTTTACTACTGAACTTGCTCCCCGTATATTCATTTGGTTTATCATGAAAAAACATTTTTAAACGAATACCACGACAAAATTTGAAAAAGTCAACAACAAAGTCAAATAACTTAGTTTCACATGTAGGCATAAAATTCAAGCCCTTATCAATCACCAGCATTTGAGCTGGGGATAATGCCTTTGAGGGAGATTTTTACAGGCTAGCTGGGTAAATCTGTTTGCGATTGCGTGTGCCCCTTTGTGTTGGGAGGTTCCCTTTTCCTTATATGGGGTTGGAAAGTTTTTTCTTTGATGTCTAAAAAAACCCCCTTTTTGTGGTCCCCTTTTGTGGCTCCCCCCCGACCCGCCCCC
>JAODAL010075589.1:0-13932 GCA_025379985.1 Phyllomedusa bahiana | reverse complement strand
GGTCGGGGGGTCCCTCCGCTGTGTTGGCCCCCCCCTCGGGGGGTCGGGGGTCCCCCCGCTGTGTTGGGGGGCCCCTCTGGGGTGGGGGGCCCCCTCCCCTGTTTTGGCGGCCCCTCTGGGGTTGGGGGCCCCTCCGCTGTTTTGGCCCGGGCCCCCTTTTGGGGTGGGGGTTTTCCCCCGCTGTTTTGGGCCCCCCTCTGGGGTGGGGGTTTTCCTCCGCGGGGGAGGGGCTTCCTGTGTTTGGCGGCCCCTCTGGGGTCGGGGTCCCTCCGCTGTGTTGGCGGCCCCTCTGGGGTCGGGGTTCCTCCGCTGTGTTGGCGGCCCCTCTGGGGTCGGGGTTCCTCCGCTGGGTTGGCGGCCCCTCTGGGGTCGGGGTCCCTCCGTTTTTTGTGGGGGGCCCCCGGGGGTGGGGTTCCCTCCGTTTGTGTTGGGGGCCCCCCTTTTGGGGGTTTGGGGGGGCCCCCTCCGCTGTGTTGGCGGCCCCTCTGGGGTCGGGGTTCCTCCACTCGTCCTGTGTTGGCGGCCCCTCTGGGGTGGGGTTTTCCCCCACTCGTCCTGTTTTGGGGGGCCCCCTTTTGGGTCGGGGTTTCCCCCAAACTCGTCCTGTTTTTGGGGGGCCCTCGGGGTCGGGGTTTCCTCCATTTCGTCCTGTTTTGGCGGCCCCTCTGGGGTCGGGGTTCCTCCGCTGTGTTGGCGGCCCCTCTGGGGTCGGGGTTCCTCCACTCGTCCTGTGTTGGCGGCCCCTCTGGGGTCGGGGGGTTCCCCCCTCGTCCTGGTTTTGGGCCCGGCCCCCCTCTGGGGTGGGGGGTTTTCACTCGCCCCTGTGTTGGCGGCCCCTCTGGGGTCGGGGTCCCTCCGCTGTGTTGGCGGCCCCTCTGGGGTCGGGTTCATCCGCCTGTGTTGGCGGGCCCCTCGGGGTGGGGGGTTCCCCTCCGCTGTTTTGGCCCGCGCCCCTCTGGGGTGGGGGTTTTCCTCGCGGTGTTGGGGCCCCCTCGGGGGTTTGGGGGTCCCCCCCGCTGTTTTTGGGCCCGGCCCCCATCTGGGGTGGGGTGGTTCCTCCGCTGTTTTGGGCCCGGGCCCCTCGGGGGGTCGGGTTTTCCTCCGGCGGGGTTTTTTTGGGGGCCCCCCTTTGGGGTGGGGTTCCCCCCTGTTGTTGGCGGCCCCTCTGGGGTGGGGTTTTTTCTCACTGTTTTTTGTTGGCGGCCCCTCTGGGGTCGGGGTTCCCTCCGCTGTTTTTTGGCGGCCCCTTTTGGGGGTCGGGGTTTCCTCCGCTGTTTTGGGCCCGCCCCTTGGGGTGGAGGGTCCAACCCGCTGTTTTTTGGGCCCGGGCCCCCTTCTGGGGTCGGGGTTTTTCCCTTCGCCTGTGTTGGGGGGGCCCCTCTGGGGTGGGGCCCCTCCGCTGGGGTTGGCGGCCCCTTGGGGGTCGGGGGCCCCTCCGCGGGTTTTTGGGGCCCCCTTTTGGGGGTTGGGGGTTCCTCCCTTTTTGGGCCCGGGGCCCCTCGGGGGTTTGGGGGTTTTCCTCGTGTGTTGGGGGCCCCCCTCTGGGGTCGGGGGTTCCTCCACTCGTCCTGTGTTGGCGGCCCCTCTGGGGTCGGGGTCCCTCCGCTGTGTTGGCGGCCCCTCTGGGGTCGGTGTCCCTCCGCTGTGTTGGCGGCCCCTCTGGGGTCGGGGTCCCTCCGCTGTGTTGGCGGCCCCTCTGGGGTCGGGGTCCCTCCGCTGTGTTGGCGGCCCCTCTGGGGTCGGGGTCCCTCCGCTGTGTTCGCGGGCCCCTCTGGGGGGTTCGGGGCCTGGGCTTGTTGCGGCCCCTTGGGTGGTGGGGGTGGGCTGGGCCGGGGGGGGGGGAATGGCGACCTCACTGGGGGGCAAAGGGGTAACTGGCCACAAGCAGTGTCCCTACCAGGGGGCACAGGGGCGAAGGGGCACCTCGCTGAGGGGCAGGCAGTAGCCATTGGGGTGCTCAGGGGCAGATGGCAACCTTATTAGGGGGAGGGGAAAAAAATAACTCGGGGGGATATTTTTCCTGGGGTGCCCAGGGGTAAGCAGCGTCCTGCGAGGCATAGAGGGGTAAGAGGCCGGGTCTTGGGGGGGGGTATGCGTTCCTTTTTGGGGGGGACAGGCCCAAGCGGATCCTCCCTGGGGGAAAAAAGAAGCAAGCGCAACACGACAAAAGGGGGGTAAGGGCCCGGATCTTGGGGGTGTGAAGGGGAAAAATTGGGCAGGGGGGCAAGCACCCCAAGGGGGGGAAAGTGGCCGGATACGGGGGGCAGGTGACCTCCTCCCCGAGGTGCACAGGGGTAAGTGGTCGCCTCCCTGAAGAATGTCGTCGGGGTTTTTGTGCCCCGAGGCGCCCCCCCCGGGGGGGCCCAGGGTGGTGCGGGCCCCCCCCGGGGGCCACAGGGGTTGGGTGCGAGACCCCCGGGGGGGCAAGGGGTGGTCCCGGACCCCCCCGGGGGGCCAAGAGGTTTGGTCCCGAGACCCCCCCAGGGGGGGCCCACAGGGCTGGCCGGACCCCCCGGGGGAAGGGCGGTGGGCCCTCCGCTTTCACGCTGACCAGAAGGGAAAAATGTACCTGGCGGCTTGCTGTTCCGGCACATCAGCACTTCCCCCGGCCCGGGCGGGAGGGGGCCGCTGTCAGGCCCCCCAAGGACCCCGGGCAGAGAAAAAAGGGGGGGGGGGTGTATAGCACTGGGTGGCCCACGGCCCCGATGGCTCCCCCTTTTGGGGCCCCCCCTGGGTTTTTAAACAGACTGAACCTGGATTCCGGGGCCCTGAGAAGGGGGCCCCGGGGGCCCCTGAGGCTTTATTTTTGGGCCCTGTTATCAGGCAGATGAGGTGACCTAATCAGGAGGCAATTGTAGCAAAACCTCAGCCGTGCAAAGTATCAGGTTCTTTCCTGAATGTTCGACGTCACGGACAGCAAGCAGAGGTAGTGGACACGGTAACTTCCCGAGCTTTTCCCTCTGCAGGGTGAGGCTTTGTGTATCCCCCTCGGGAGTCTGCGCAGTCGGGGAGGAGACTCGGAGCTGCGGTTTTGTTACATTGGCGCCATCACGGGTGGAGACGCTGCTGGAGCTTTGTAAGGGTAGTGTTCTCTGTTATCAGCCGCTCATCATCCGGTGTCCTTGGGGCGTCTGCCTGGATACACAGTGATGGTTCCACCGCTTCTGGGAAAGTTGGGTGACAACCATAATGTCTACCACTCAGCTTTCCCAGTTACAGACAAGTCGGCAGAGAGGAGTTGTAAGAATTTGATTTTGATTTTTCTTTATTTCGAAGTTTAAATCTCAGAGGAAAAAACTTCATATAAAGATGAGTCGTCTGCATTCATTATTCACTGAGACTCTAGTCGCATCCAGAGCTGCAGCCATTTTTTTTGTCTGAATTCCCTGAACCAGTGCATTGTGGGACCCAAGTTGACCGTTGTCATCGGACTGGCAATGGGGGGAGCTGAGCCCCGTTTTCGTGGCCGAACAGCTTCGGATGTGACTAGAGAGAACAGCATAATAGGTGACCTGTATGATGGGGATTGTATCCTCAGTATCTGCTCTTATTCTGTATATATGGACAGTGCACAGTACCACTTCTCCTGCCCTGCTCCCCTGCTGTACCCTTAGTATCTGCTCTTATTCTGTATATATGGACAGTGCACAGTACCACTTCTCCTGCCCTGCTCCCCTGTTGTATCCTCAGTATCTGCTTATTCTGTACATGGACAGTGCACAGTACCACTTCTCCTGCCCTGTTATATCCTCAGTGTCTGCTCTTATTCTGTACATGGACAGTGCACAGTACCACTTCTCTTGTTCTGTATGATGGGGGTTGTATCCTCAGTATCTGCTCTTATTCTGTACATGGACAGTGCACAGTACCACTTCTCCTGCCCTAGTATATCCTCAGTGTCTGCTCTTATTCTGTCCATGGACAGTGCACAGTACCACTTCTCCTGCCCCGCTCCCCTGTTGTATCCTCAGTATCTGCTCTTATTCTGTACATGGACAGTGCACAGTACCACTTCTCCTGCCCTGTTATATCCTCAGTATCTGCTCTTATTCTGTACATGGACAGTGCACAGTACTACTTCTCCTGCCCTGTTATATCCTCAGTATCTTCTCTTATTCTGTACAAGGACAGTGCACAGTGCCACTTCTCCTGCCCTGTTATATCCTCACTATCTATTCTTATTCTGTACAAGGACAGTGCACAGTGCCACTTCTCCTGGGGCTGATTTTCAGTCTCATACTCATCCCGTGTAGTGTGGTTGCTCAGTACAACTTCTGTCTGCTGGAGCCGGGCTGTGTATTTGGTGTAATCCGCTGTGCTGGCTTTGATCTTGCGGAGGTCACTGATTGCTCCTGCCCTGCGCCCCCGCCGCCGCCGGGTCCCAGAGCACCAGGATAACATCAGGAAATGAGCGCAGCGGGCAGAGAATCGGAGGCGCGGGATCCCAGGTGGCGGCTCCACGCAGGTGCAAGGAGGGCCCCGGGGAGGGGGCTGCTGGGAACAGTCATGTGGGGGCAATTGGTCTGTGGGAAAAGGTCCAGAATACAAGAGCACTCTGTATCCTGGATATATAGACAGTGCACAGTACCACTTCTCTTATTCTATATGTATGCACGCTGCACAGTACCACCTCTTAGTATATATAGACGCTGTACAGTACTACTTCTTCTACTCTATATGTATGGACACTGCACAGTACCACTTCTTAGTAGATATAGATGCTGCACAGTACCACTTCTCTCCTGTTTAGATGGACGTTGCACAGTACCACTTTTTTCCTGTGTGCATTGACATTGCACAGCACCACTTGTCCTGTGTGTATAGTGCTCAGTATTATATCTCCTGTCCTAAATGTATGGATGTTGCACAGTACGGCTTCCCTTCTCTATGCACAGTACCACTTATTCTGCCCCGCCTCCAGATCGGATGAGTTGCGGCTTTATAACCTCTTTGTTGTTCAGCTTCTTCTCCAGTTTATTACACAGAAAGCGAGAATTGTCTGTTGCTGCACTTCCTGTTTTGGCTATTCCCAGTTGGTGCTCTGCTGTTGGTGGTGACCTGGTGAGGTTGCTGCACTTCCTGTTTTGGCTCCTCCCTCTTGGCGCTATGCTGTTGGTGGTGACCTGGTGAGGTTGCTGCACTTCCTGTTTTGGCTATTCCCAGTTGGTGCTCTGCTGTTGGTGGTGACCTGGTGAGGTTGCTGCACTTCCTGTTTTGGCTCCTCCCGCTTGGCGCTCTGCTGTTGGTGGTGACCTGCTTGCATTGCTGCACTTCCTGTTTTGGCTCCTCCCGCTTGGCGCTCTGCTGTTGGTGGTGACCTGGTGAGGTTGCTGCATTTCCCTGTTTTGGGCTCCTTCCACTCGGCGCTTGCTGTTGGTGGTGACCTGGTGAGGTTGTTTGCACTTCCTGTTTTGGCTCCTCCGCTTGGCGCTCTGCTGTTGGTGGGGGTGCCTTTCTTTTGGTTGGGCCCTTTCTTTGCCCCCCCCCCTTTTTTTTTTTTTCCTTTTTGGTTTTTTTTTTTCCCGCTTGGGCTACCCCCCCTTTTGGTCCTGGTGAGGTTGCTTGAAACTTCCTGTTTTGGCTCTCCCACTTGGCGCTCTGCTGTTGGTGGTGACCTGGTGATGTTGCTGCTCTTCCTGATTTGTCTCCTCCGACTTGGCGCTCTGCTGTTGGTGGTGACCTGCTGGCAATGCTGCACTTCCTGTTTTGGCTCCTCCTGCTTGGCGCTCTGCTGTTGGTGGTGACCTGCTTGCATTGCTGCACTTCCTGTTTTGGCTCCTCCCGCTTGGCACTCTGCTGTTGGTGGTGACCTGCTTGCATTGCTGCACTTCCTGTTTTGGCTCCTCCCGCTTGGCCTCTGCTGTTGGTGGTGACCTGGTGAGGTTGCTGCACTTCCTGTTTGGCTCCCCCCGCTTGGCACTTGCTGTTGGTGGTGCCCTGCTTGCAATGCTGCACTTCCTTTTTTTGGCTCCTCCGCTTGGCGCTCTGCTGTTGGGGGGTGACCTGGTGAGTTTGCTGCACTTCCTGTTTTGGCCCCTCCCGCTTGGCGCTCGGGGCTGTTGGTAGTGACTGGTGGAGGTTGCTGCACTTCCTGTTTTGGCTCCTCCGCTTGGCGCTCTGCTGTTGGTGGTGACCTGGTTGTATGCTGCACTTCCTGTTTTGGCTCCTCCGCTTGGCGCTCTGCTGTTGGTGGTGCCCTGGTTGAGGTTGCTGCACTTCCTGTTTGGCTCCCCCCGCTTGGCGCTCTGCTGTTGGTAGTGACTGGTGAGGTTGTTGCACTTCCTGTTTTGGCTCCTCCCGCTTGGCGCTCTGCTGTTGGTGGTGACCTGGTGAGGTTGCTGCACTTCCTGTTTTGGCTCCTCCAGCTTGGCGCTCTGCTGTTGGTGGTGACCTGGTGAGGTTGCTGCACTTCCTGTTTAGGCTCCTCCCGCTTGGCGCTCTGCTGTTGGTGGTGACCTGCTGAGGTTGCCGTGGTCGTCCAGAGTCACTGCGAGACCCGCTGTTCTGGTTCTGGACTCTCCTCCGGTTCTCCGCCCCCCCCATGATTCAGCACTTCCTCCTGTGGGCACGCAAGGTCTGTCCCCTACCCAAGAGGCGCCACATGCACGGCCAGCTAATGCTGCAATACCCAGTATAGGTGCTGGCACCCTGCCCACAGCGGGTCAACGTACTGACTGTACCAACCTCATCACCTGCCCCCTGAGCTAGCACTGCTAGTAATGCTGAGGATGAGGCCGGGTGTGTAATAGCTTCGGCACTGCCCTGTGTAGGAGGTGGGCACTGTCTTGTATAGGATGCGGGCACTGTGTGGGGCGTGGGCACTGCCCTGTATAGGAGGTGGGCACTGTGTGGAGCGCGGGCACTTTCCAGTATAGGATGTGGGCACTGTGTGGGGCGAGGGCACTGCACTGTATAGGAGGTGGGCACTGTGTGGGGCGCGGGCACTGCCCTGTATAGGAGGTGGACACTGTGTGGGGCATGGGCACTGCACTGTATAGGAGGTGGGCACTGTGTGGGGCGCTGGCACTGTCCTGTATAGGAGGTGGGCACTGTGTGGGGCATGGGCACTGCACTGTATAGGATGCGGGCACTGTGGTGGGCGTGGGCACTGCACTGTGTAGAATGCGGGCACTGTGTGGGGCGCGGGCACTTTCCAGTATAGGAGGTGTGCACTGGGGGGGGCGTGGGCACTGCACTGTATATGAGGTGAGCCCTGTGTGGGGTGCGGGCACTGCACTGTATAGGATGTGGGCACTGTGGGGGCGTGGGCACCCGCATGTGTTTGGAAGCGGGCACTGTTGTGGGGCGTGGGCACTTTCCAGTATAGGAGGTGAGCACTGTGTGGGGAGCGGGCACTGTCCTGTATAGGAGGTGGGCACTGTATGGGGCGCGGGCACTGTATAGGATGCGGGCACTGTGTGGGGCGCGGGAACTGAACTGTATAGGAGGTGGGAACTGTGTGGGGCGCGGGCACTGACCTGTATAGGAGGTGGGCACTGTGTGGGGTGCGGGCACTGTCTAGGATGCGGGCACTGTGTGGGGCGTGGGCACTTTTCCTGTATAGGAGGGGGCACTGTGTGGGGGCGTGGGCACTGTCCTGTATAGGAGGTGGGCACTGTGTGGGGGGCGCGGGCACTGTCCTGTATAGGAGGTGGGCACTGTGTCGGGCATGGTACTGTCCTGTATAGGAGGTGGGCACTGTCGGGCATGGTACTGTCCTGTATAGGAGGTGGGCACTGTCGGGCATGGTACTGTCCTGTATAGGAGGTGGGCACTGTGTGGGGCGCGGGAAATGTCCTGTATAGGAGGTGGGCACTGTGTGGGGCGCGGGCACTGTCATGTATAGGAGGTGGGCACTGTGTGGGTGCAGGCACTGTCCCGTATATGGAGGGGGGCACTGTGTTGGGGGCGCGGGGACTGCCCGTATAGGAGGTGGCACTGTTTGGGCATGGTACTGTCCCGTATAGGAGGTGGGCACTGTGTGGGGCGGGGGGTACTGTCTGATAGGAGGTCGGGCACTGTGTGGGGGCGCCGGGCCGGGCCTGTTTAGGAGGTGGGCACTTTGTGGGGCGCGGGTACTGTCCTGTATAGGAGGTGGGCACTGTGTGGGGCGCGGGCACTGTATAGGATGCGGGCACTGTGTGGGGCGCGGGCACTGTCCTGTATAGGAGGTGGGCACTGTGTGGGGCGCGGGCACTGTCCTGTATAGGATGAGGGCACTGTGTGGGGCATGGGCACTGCACTGTATAGGAGGTGGGCACTGTGTGGGGCGCGGGCACTGTCCTGTATAGGAGGTGGGCACTGTGTGGGGTGCGGGCACTGCACTGTATAGGAGGTGGGCACTGTGTGGGGCGCGGGCACTGTCCTGTATAGGAGGTGGGCACTGTGGGGCCCCGGGGCATGTCCTGTATAGGAGGGGGCACTGTCGGGCAGGGGTTACTGTCCTGTATGGAGGTGGGCACTTGTGGGGCGGTGGCACTGTCCTGTATAGGAGGTGGGCACTGTCGGGCTGTGTACTGTCCGTATAGGAGGTGGGCACTGTCGGGCATGGTTGTCTGTATAGGAGGTGGGCACTGTCGGGCATGGTACTGTCCTGTATAGGAGGTGGGCACTGTCGGGCATGGTACTGTCCTGTATAGGAGGTGGGCACTGTCGGGCATGGTACTGTCCTGTATAGGAGGCGGGCACTGTCGGGCATGGTACTGTCCTGTATAGGAGGTGGGCACTGTCGGGCATGGTACTGTCCTGTATAGGAGGTGGGCACTGTCGGGCAGGGGACTGTCCTGGATCGGAGGCGGGCACTGTCGGCATGGTACTGTCCTGTTTTAGGAGGTGGGCATTTTGGGCATGGTACGGGTCCTGTTAGGGGGTGGGCACTGTGTGGGGCGCGGGCACTGTCCTGTATAGGAGGTGGGCACTGTCGGGCATGGTACTGTCCTGTATAGGAGGTGGGCACTGTCGGGCCTGGGCCGGTCCTGGCTAGGAGGTGGGCCCTGTGCGGGGCGTGGGCACTGTCCTGTATAGGAGGTGGGCACTGTCGGGCATGGTACTGTCCTGTATAGGAGGTGGGCACTGTCGGGCCTGGTACTGTCCTGTATAGGAGGTGGGCACTGTCGGGCATGGTACTGTGTGCCCCGGGTTAGCCAGATCAGCAGCTAAGAATAAATGCTGCATTAGGTGACACCCGGGCGGCGCAGTGTCGGGGGCCCCGGGCCTGCACATGGCTGTGGGTGGACGCTGCCAGCCCTCGGGGTCATCTGCTGACTCCAGACGCCAGCGCCACCTGCTGGAGGAGTGTCGGGTGCACAGGCAGTGGCGCTGTACTGTGTGTATGGGGGGGCTCCGGCTTGTCATGATGATGTCACTCATGTCCTTGTTTCTGTCTTGCAGAGCGACCAGCAGCTGGACTGTGCCTTGGACTTGATGAGGCGTCTCCCTCCCCAACAGATCGAGAAGAACCTCAGCGACCTCATCGACTTGGTGAGTGCCCGCTCCTCTATCCAAGCCTGCCCCGGGCTCCGGCATATGATGGGGCTGTCCTCATTGCTGCCCCCATCAGGCTGTGTAGGTCGGGCTCCTCCTGGTTGTCCTCACTGCTGCCCCCGTCAGGCTGTGTAGGTCGGGCCCCTCCTGGGTGTCCTCACTGCTGCCCCCGTCAGGCAGGGCTGTGTAGGTCGGGGCTGTCCCCGCTGCTGCCCCCGTCAGGCAGGGCTGTATAGGTCGGGGCTGTCCTCACTGCTGCCCCCATCCAGGCAGGGCTGTGTAGGTCGGGGCTCCGGCATATGACTGGGCTCCTCACTGCTGCCCCCATCAGGCAGGACTGTGTAGGTCGGGGCTCCAGCATATGACGGGGTTGTCCTCACTGCTGCCCCCATCAGGCTGTGTAGGTCAGGCCCCTCCTGGTTGTCCTCACTGCTGCCCCCGTCAGGCTGTGTAGGTCGGGCCCCTCCTGGTTGTCCTCACTGCTGCCCCCGTCAGGCTGTGTAGGTCGGGCCCCTCCTGGTTGTCCTCACTGCTGCCCCCCGTCAGGCTGTGTAGGTCGGGCCCCTCCTGGTTGTCTTCCCTGTGGGGCTCCGGTACATTAGGGAAAAGAAGTATTTAGTCAGCCCTCAGTTGTGCAAGTTCTCCCATAGATGAGAGAGGCTCCTGTAATCGACATCATAGGTCGACCTCAACTACGAGAGACAAAATGAGAAAAAAAATCCAGAAAATCCAATTGTCTGATTGGAAAAAATTTATTTGGGAAAATAAGTTTTGGTCAATAACAGGTTCCTCTCAATCCTTTCCCCCCAAGAGGAAAGAACAAAGGTTGGAGGAACTTTTCTTTATTGACAAATATTATTTTCAGCAAATAAATTTTTAGATCGAAAAGGGGATTTTTTGGGATTTGTTTTTTTTCATTTTGTCTCTCGTAGTTGAGGTCGCCTTTTTGATGTCGATTACAGGAGCCTCTCTCTCTATGGGAAATGGAAATTTGGCCTAAATATCCCTCCCCCCCCCCCCCTCCACACAAAAATCACATCACACACACACTGTATAAAATGGGGCTGTCCTCACTGCTGCCCCCGTCAGGCAGGGCTGTGTAGGTCGGGGCTGTCCTCACTGCTGCCCCCGTCAGGCAGGGCTGTGTAGGTCGGGGCTGTCCCCACTGCTGCCCCCGGGCAGGCAGTCTGTGTTGGGGGGTTTTCCCCGTGCTGCCCCCGTCGGAGGGTGTAGGTGGGGCTTTCCTGCTGTGCCCCCTTTAGGCAGGGCTGTGTAGGTCGGGGCTGTCCCCCTTTCGGTTCCCAGGCCGGGCCCCCTCATTAGCGGCCCCTCCTGGCGCGGCGGCCCCAGTCCCAGCGCGGTCATTGTCACATTGCCCCTTGTCGTCTCCCCTCTTGTGACCCCACGGGGGACGTGATGGGGGAGAACCAGGAAAGGGCCCCCGCCGCCCCCCTTGTCCTGATGAAGGATTGTCTGGGGTCAGGCGGTGATGGGCTTCCTCCTGATTGGGAGGGACGGGCCCCCGCTGGTCACAATGAAGGGGCTGCAGCGAGTGCCATGACCCCTTCATACTCGCCAGGGGCCCCTGTGCCGCCCCGATATCCCAAAGGGGCGGGATAGCCCCTTTGGGTTTTCGCTGGGGATGTCGCCTGGTCCCCGCCGCCCTGCACCCCCCCGGCCCCACCCCCGACCGGAGGTGAGGTTTTCCCCGTCGGGGTGCGCCCCACGTTTCACTAAATGTTGTAGGAGGAGAGCGATTGCCGGCCGCCTGTGGGGCCCCATTGTGAGGAGCAGCCTCCGTCCCCTCCCCCTGTGCGGGGCCGTCCGGCTCTCTTTTTCCTCCTCCCCCAGCCCGTCCGCCATCTCTGCAGGGATCCGGTTTCGGCCCCGGACAATGGCCGCAGTCTTGTTTGCTCGGTTTGCAAGTGGTTAAGTTTAATTAAGTTTGTTTGGTTTTCCCCGGGGGGGGGGGCCCGGCCCGGCGCAAAGGAACCTTTTTCACGCACGGCGATCAGAATCTCATTAACTTCTTTCAATTTGTCCTCTTTGTGTTGTACCTTTTAAAATCCCCCCCAAAAGACTTTTTGGGTTTTCATTTCCCCCCACCCCCCTCCGGGGGGATTTTCCTTTGCCCCTTTACCCCCCTTTTCTCTAAAGCCCCTTGATAGGTAAATCACACCCCCGCACTCATTATGACCAGTACATGCTTTTTTACCCCAAACCCAAGGTTGGGACCCCCCCCCCCCCAAAGGTGCATTACAGTCTGTCATTGTGTAATTCCCCCAGCAGTTTAAAATTGTACAAATAAAATAATAAACCGGGGCAGTCACTGTATACTCCAGGGGCGCGCTCACTTTTCTGTGGGCAGTACTGTTTTTTACATACATTTTTTTGTCCTTTTACTGATCCTGGGGTTACTTCCTTTATTATCCCCCAGAGCTGCACCCACTATTCTGCTGGTGCAGTCACTGTGTCCCATAACTTTACTTAATCCTTTTTAGGGATCCGGAGTTACATCTTTTTTTAAAACCCCCAGAGCTGCACTAAAACTATTCTGCTGGGGGCAGTCACTGTAATAAAATTATTACCCTGTTAATGATCCGGAGTTACTTCCTTTTAAAATTTTCCCTTTCCAGAGCTGCACGCAATTTTTGCTGGGGAAAGTAATGAACATACATTATTTTAATTCCCTGTACTGACCCGGGGAGTTACACCCCGTAAAAATCCTCCAGAGCTCCCGCCCCACATTCTCGGTGAAAGCCCAACTGTACATAATTACTTTTTCCTGTATGTTTCCTGAGTTCCATCCTCTATTACCCTCCAGGAGCTTGCACTCACTTTCGGGGGTTTCCAGTACTGTACTTTACTTTACTTATCCTGCACTGACCCTGAGTTACATCCTGTATTTTTTCCCCCAGAGGCTGGGGCTCACTATTTGCGGGTTTGCGTAACTTTAAAATTACATTTTTTATCCTTGTACTTTTTTTTCTGAGTTACATCCTGTTTTTATCCCCCAAAGAGCTGCGCTCCCCTTTTTCTGCTGGTGCAGTCCTGTCCCATCATTACTTTTTCCTGTACTAAATCCTGGTTACATCCTGTATTATCCTCCAGAGCTGCACAAAAAACTTTTTTTTTGTTTAGTGGGTCACTATGTACATACTTACTTATCCCTGTATTTGATCCGGGAGTTACACCCTGAAATTATCCTCCAGAGCTGCGTTCACTATTTTTGCGGGTCCCCGCCCTGTACATACATTACTTACCCTTTTACTGACCCCTGAGTTATACCCTTTGTTTTAAATCCAGAGCTGCGCCCTTTTATTCTTGCGGGTTTTCAGTCACTTTTCTTTAAATTACTTATCCTGTCCCTCCCCCGGGATTTTTCCTTTCCTGTATTTTTCCCCCAAAACTGGCTCATATCTGCGGGTTTGCAGTCAATGTACATACATTCCCTTTTTCCCTTGTCTTGACCCTGGGGTTACACCCTGTATTATCCCCCAGGGGCTGGTCCTATTTGTGGTTGAGTATTGATACATACTTTAAACTTACCCTTACTGATTTGAGTTCCCTTCCTGTATTACCCTTTCCGAGCTGACTCATTTTATTTGCGGGTGCAGTCACTATGTACTTTTACTTTTACTTTTTCCTGTACTGATCCTGAGTTACACCCCTTGTATTATCTCCGAGCTGCATTCATTTATTCTGTGGCTCAGTCACTATGAAATTTACTTACTTTTCCTGTCGTTCCTGAGTTTTTATTTATGTATTTTTCCCCAGGGGCTGCACTCACTTTTTTCCCGGTGCAATCCACTGTACATACATTACTTACCCTGTACTGACCCTGATTTTAAATTGATTATCACCAGAGTCCCAACTAAATATTCTGCTGGTGCGGGTCAACTATTTTCCAATACATTACTTTCCTTTTACTATCCTGGTTTTATACGAAATTATACTCCAGAGTGCACTCACTATTTTGCCGGGGGAAATTTTCATTTGTACATACTTTACTTATCCTGTACGGGATCCTGAGTTACATCCTGTATTTCCTCCAGAGCTGCACTCCCCTATTTGCTGGTGCAGTCCACTGTGTATATTACAAAAATTATCCTTTTACTGATCCATTTAAAGGGGTTTAAACCCCTCCCCCCCCCCTTTTCCTAATTAGGCCTGGGGCAGGAGGGAGGGCAGCAGGAATGTGCGCGCCGGCGCTGGGCTCGCTAATCACTGTGCATTCCTCTGTTAATGGGGCTGGCGGAGGGCGAGGGCCGGGCGGCGGCTTTGATGTCTCTGATCTGGGCACAGCTTTCTGCAGATCCGCAGCCATCGCCGCCTTTTGTTTTCATTTTTGTGGTTTTTAGCTTTTGTTAATTTTGGGGGTTCCCCTTTTGGAGGGGTTCTCATTTTTATCCCCCGGCTGAAATCTTTTTGACTTTTTAAGATTACATT
>JAODAL010075588.1:0-13933 GCA_025379985.1 Phyllomedusa bahiana | reverse complement strand
CAAATTTAATACACTAGATGGGTTTTAAAAACCCCAAGGGCGGGTTACAACAGGGCTGCTCTAAAATCAGAGATAAAAAAATGTTTCGGGTGAGGGTCAGGGTTTCCCTTTTGGGGAGGTCGGGTGGGAAAACCATAGGGGGGAAAATCGCGGGGGCAGACTTTTTTCCCACCTGCCCCCCACTCTCGGTGGCCAACCCCCCCGAGGTCTGCACCGCTGCTTTCAGGCCTTGTGTCACTTCGTACTGGGTAATGGCTTTGCGCTGCTCCCACAATCGTGGAGCATGTGGATTTGCAATTCCAGCGTTTTTTCCAAAGTCAAAAAATGAAAAACCGGTTTGGGGGGGGAGGGCCGAGTTTGACCTGAAACGCACCCCAGGCTGGACAAGCAGGGTGGGCAAAAACGGGGGAAAGGGCCCAACTCAACCCAAGCCTTCTTCAGCGGCAGCCCCAACCCGGGTAGCTCTTTAAAAAATTTATGGCGAAAAGGGGTTCATGACAGTCCCCAGGAAAGGGATGTGCCCCAAAGCCTCCCGTTCTTAAGGGCGGCCTAGTTTTTTCCCCCGTTATCCCCACACCAAAAGTTGGTGGTTTTTAAACCCCCTTTAAACCGTTCTTGCCTTCCCTTAAATGCTTTTAAAGGCAAAGGAAAGCATAGGGACATTGCGGGTGAATCAGGGGTTTGGGCTCAAAAAAGGCCCAGTCTTGAGAGGCCCTGGACCTTTTTGACGGCGTTTAACAAAGGGGGGTTTTGGGCCTGACCGGGGGGCTGGGGGAAAACAAATCGGGGGGGACTTCTGGGCCCCGGGGGCCCTCTCCCCTTTTTGGGGGCCGGGACCCGAATTAACACTCCCCCCATGGGTCTTCCTCCTCACCACGAGGGAAGCGCTGGGCAAGAAAAATTTGGGGAAAAAAGACCAAAAGGGACCCGGAAAATGTCGTCTTCATAAACATCTTTCAACCAGGTGACTTGGTCGTCCCGGGACTTTCGGGAACCCCAGAAGCGGGCGGGCTACAAGCAAGGGGCACCCCAAGGGCGTTCCCCGAAGCCCGGGAAATTTTTTGGCCGATTGCCCGGTTTTCCCTTTTCACCTTCCTCTGTTTGGATCAGAAACGGGGCTCAGAGAGATTTAAATCCTCCTCTTAAATCTTTTTAAAACAGGGCCTTTTGCCCCCAAACCCCCGGCATTTTGTCACAAAAGGTCTTCAGACAATGGTTATCCACAGTGGGGGTACACGGTTGAATTTGGGCTGCTTCATGTTGGACATGCTGATGAGCTAAGGACATTTGTGGCCGGGGACGGGGGAGGACGAGGAGGTAAAAACGCTAATCAGGTTGCATTAACACAAAAGGACATTTTGGCGGTTTCGTTACTAGATTCAAGGGCCCTGACCCAGGATGACAGGCCTGGGCCTGCAACTGACCCCCCGCTGGCATGCGTGTTGTCGCCACACTGGAAGGAGCATTTCTCTCGTACCCACCTCCATGGCAAACCCCCCCCCTTTGCTCGCTTTCCACCCATTTCGCTCCATTTCAGAAATATAAAAATTTGAAAGGTATGGAAAGTTTTGGAAAGTCTCTTATTAAAGACGGCAAATCACAGCTATTCTCAAACCCTCTAAACAAAAAAAAATTGTGGATTCAAAAATTTAACTGCAAGGTTTTTAAAAACAAATCGGGGGTGGGCAAAATGCAAAAAAAAGATCTGTTATGTTTTCGTTAAAACACGGGAATTTTTTTTCCCTTTTTAAATTTACCCATGGGGAATAAAAAATTTCTGTTTAAATTTACTGGAGCGCGTAATGAACAAAGTGGGGGCGCAAAATCCAAAAAAAAACGTATCTGTTATTTTTCTAAATACACGTATTTTTTGCCCTTTAAATTCACCTTGGGGGACTATACAATTGTTTTTTTAAAGATTTTTTTTGGATGCCCCGTCAATGAAAAAAAGCGGGGTGCGAAAAAGTCAAAAAAAAAAGTACTGTTATGTTTTCGTATAATACAGGGTTTTATTTTTTGAAATTTTTCAAATTAAACCTGTGGTGACTATAAATTGTGTTTTAAAAATTTCCCGGGAAGCTGCCCCCCAATAAAAACAAAGCTGGGGGGGCCAAAATTTCAAAAAAACAAAATCGTTATGTTTTCGTATAATACAGGGGTATTTTTGCCCCCTTTTCCAACACTGGGGTTTTGACTTAGAATTGCTTTTTTAAGATTTAAAACCGTGGATGCGGGCTTTCCAAGGAAAAAAAGTTTGGGTGCGAAAAAGCCCAAAAAACACGTATCTTTTTGTTTTCGTAAAATTTCGGGGGAAATTTTTTGCACCTTTCAATTCCCTGTGGGGGACTATAAAATTTTGCTTTTTTTAAAAGTTTTTCGTGGATGCTGCGACAATGAACAAAGCTGGGTGCGAAAAAGTAAAAAAACACGTTTTGTTATTTTTTTCGTATAATACAGGGTTTTTTTTTGCCCCTTTTCAATTCCCCTTTTGGGGTGACTATAAATTTTCTTTTTAAGTTTTCCCGGGGAATGCTGGTCAATAAAAACAAAGCTGGGTGCGCAAAAGTCAAAAAACACGTATTGTTTATGTTTTCGTAAAAACAGGGGTATTTTTTGGGCCCCCCCCCAAAAATTTAAATTTCACCTGTTTTGACTATAGAATTTGCTTTTTTAGTTTTACGGGAAGCTGCGAAAAAAAACCAAAGCTGGGTGCGCAAAAGTCAAAAAACACTTTAATCGTTATGTTTTCGTATAATCCCAGGGTTTTTTTTGAAACCTTTCAATTCACCTTTTTGGGGGGACTATCCCAAAATTTGTGTTTTAAGATTTACGGGGAAGCTACGTAAAAGGAACAAAGCGGGGGCAAAAAAAGCCCAAAAAACACGAAACTGTTAGGGTTTTCCCGTATAATCCCCGGGTTTTTTTTTGAAACCTTTTTTTCCAATTCAAGTGGTGACTATAAAATTCCCTTTTTTAAAAGTTTTACGTGGGCGGCGGGTCAATGAACAAAGCGGGGTTGCCCCAAAAGTCAAAAAAACCAAATCTTTTAAATTTTTTTTCCTTAAAATAACGGAATTTTTTGGCCCCTTTTCCCAATTCACCTGTGGTGATAAAAAAAATTTGCGTTTTAAAAAGTTTACGGGGGAATGCTCGTAAATGAACAAAACTGGGTGGCAAAAAAAAAAAAAAACCCCACTTATCTGTTATTTTTTCGTATGATACACAGTATTTTTTGGCAACAAAAAAACCCTGTGCGGACTAAAAATTTTGCGGGATTGAAATTTAAAAGAAAGGTTTGGTTTGGGTAAAATGAAAATAAAAACACCTACTGAAATGTATATTTAAAAAATAATAGTGGTTTTTGCACCTAACAAAGAGACCGTTTTTTACTAAAATGATGTGTACCCCAATAAAAGTTCGGGCCCTCCCCAATATCCGGGAAAATATTTAAATAGCAAACTTTAATAAAAAAGATATTGCAGGGGAAATGTCTACACTAAGCCCTTGGGTTTGAACTTTATCCAGTGTTTTTATGGGATAAGTTTTTGTCTTTTGTTCCCCCACGGGCCCCCCCCCCACCCCCCCCCCCGCTCTCCCCGGGGGATTTTTCAGCGGAAAATGCTGTTTAAAAAAATTCTCAAACTAACTACTAAAATTTTCAAATCTCTAACTAACAAAATTGGAATGGATCACAGCTAATAGAAAGAGCTTTCCTGGCAAAAATTTAGCCTAATTTCGTTTAGCGGGTTTTGGGCCACGGGGCAGAGCGCACTTTTTTATGAAAAGCTGAGAGAAAATAAGGTTTTGAACAGGAAACGCTTTTTCTATGAAAAATAACGGGGGGTTCATGTATTTTTTAACCCAATCGCAAACATACACTTTCCCAAATCTTTCGTCGCACCCCTTTTAAAACCCCTTTTCCAAATTCTTTTTTTTAAATTTGATGGCCACCAAAAAACAAAACCCGCCAAAATGGGCATCAAAATGAAAAGCAAAATTTTTTAAACCCTTTAAAATTATCGCATGTTTCCCTAAAAATTTTCGGAACACCTTTAAAAACCTTGCCAAATTCAACTTTGTCGATAAAAACGCTCAACACTAAAAATTATTTTCCGGATTTAAATTTATCAAAAGGGAAAAATTTAACCTTTTGGCGGTGAAAAGGAAAGTTTTTTTTAGTGACCAAAAAAAGAAAAACCGTTTAAATTAACCCCTGGAAAAAAATTGGGGCAAAATAAATGAGAAACCCCAAAAATTTAAAGGGGGTATTTGGATTTGAAAAAAACTTTTTTTCTTTAACTGAAAAACAAACACCCACGGTTTTGAAAAAACCCTTGGATATTAATGGGGTCAAAAACGGGACAATAGCTTTAAAAAATGTATATGCGGGTTTGAATTGCCTAAATTTGGGACCCCCCACTGGCCCTTCATTTCCCAAATTTACCCCCAAAAAAATTTCGGGAATTAAACGAAAGAGAACATTTTCCCAAGGAAAAAGCTTTTGGCCCCCCCAAAAAACCCGTTTGTTTAAAAGTGGGGGTTCTTTAGTATGAGATATCATAAAACAGCAGCGCCACCTTCCCTAAAACAGCACATTTGAGAGGGGTGGGGCCCTGCCAGATCGCCCCCCGGGATTTAAATAGGCGGGTGAAAATCACAGAATCCCCCCCGGTCTTTTTGTTTGGGCTTAAACTCCCCACAGGGCCTTTTACCCTTTTTTTCCTCCCAAAACTTCTTTGCCCCATGTAACCCCCCATGTGCTCCGGGGGCCCCTTTTTACAATTTAAAAAACCCAAAACCCCTTCGTTCCTGAAAAATAAACCCCAAACTTTCGACTTGTTCAGAATAAAATTTTTCCCAGAAATTCAAAAACAAATTCCCACTTCGTTTAGAATCAATTCCCCCCCATCTTTAAAACATCACTCATTTGCAATGATTTTTGCTGAGAAAAATTTTTTTAGATGCCTGTAAACTTTTTGTCCCCTTCAAAAAGGGGAGGAAAAGAAAAAAATTCCCCAATTTCTTCACCCTTGTAGCACCCATTGTTGCCTTAACCAAGAATAGACACAACCCTAACCTCAAAGTTTTGGTGAGCTCTGTGTTCCCAGGTACAAGTGAAGTTTGGACTCTTTTTGGCTTTCACCCCCAACCCAAATGGAAAAATTTTACCTCCCTGCCATTTCCCCAAATCTTACTTTCCCGCCTATGCAAGAAGGGGGGATATTGGCCCCCATTTCTTCGTGCCAATAGCGCTCTGCCCCCCCTAAAATTGTTATTCTCGCTAATAGGGGGCGCTGACCCCCGCCCACATGTAGATTTTGGGTGAGGGAACTGGGGGGAAGAGGGGGTTGGGACGGGAGGGCCGTGACCCGCCCCCGGGTATGCCAATTAAGGGTTGTGTTATTTCCCCACACTTTGGCGGGGATTGTCAGATTTCATCTGGGAGGAATGGATGACCTAGTAAACCAATAAAGAACCCATTGGGGTTGCTGAACAACACCCCCGCTAATGACCCCGGCAGTTTGGTTAACGAGGATCCCTGTGCGCGTTCCCTTGCTGTGCGCGCGGGATGCCCCCAGGAATGTTTGTGCCCCCTGTCACTGAGGTGCGGGCCCTTCACCTCTCTGTCGACATATGTTTTGTTCAAAAAAGTCAGACTTGTTTGTGAGAAAATTGTATAGATAAATAACCCTGTATTTGACCCCAAATGAACCCACTAAAAATTTTTATCCTTGGTTTAAATTGCGCCCAAAATGGGCAGAAAAAATTTACTTTATGTGCCTTTTAAAAACATGTGTTTTTTTATGAATATAAAAGACAAACGGCTTAATTAAACCTTCGGATATAAATTATCTAAGAATTTTCTTTGGGGGTGAAAAACTTTTGTTTTACTAAAATAAAACTCAAAAAAATACTTATTAAAAACCTTTTGGTGTAAATTGCGAAAAGAAATATGCTGCCAACAATTACTAGCTTTGTAGCGTGTTAAAAAGGAAGTATTTTACGGAACACAAAACAGAAAAATGAATTTAACCTTCGGATATAATTATGCTACAGGTAAAATTTCTCCTTTGGCTTGAAAAAGAGCGTTTTTTTATGAAAACAACTGCAGAAAAAATACTTTTTAAACCCTTGGGTAAATTGTGCAAAAAATTTTTCTGCTAACAATTACAGCTTTTTAGCGTGTTAAAAGCCGTGTATTTTATGGAACACAAAACAAAAAAATTTGTTTAACCTTCGGATATAAATTTATGTAAAGCAAATTTTTTCTTTGGCGGGAAAAAGAATGTTTTTTTACTGAATAAAAAGCAGAAGAATACTTAGTTAACTTTTTGGATTTAATGCGAAAAGAAATGTCTGCCAACTTTTCCATTTTTGGTAGCATGTTAAAAATGGGTGTATTTTACGGAACAAAAACAACAGAAAAATTTTAAATTTAAACCTTCGGATGAATTATGTACAGGAAAAAATGTTTTTTTTTGGCGGTGAAAAAGAACTTTTTCTTTTAGTGACCACAACGCAAAAAACCCTTTAATTAACCCCGGGATTAAATTGCGCAAAATAAAGGGAAAAACCCAAAAAATTTAAGTGGTATTTAAAATGTAAAAAACGTTTGTTTCTTTAACTAAATAAAAACAGCAAAGGCTTAGATAACCTTGGATATTCAAGTCCAAGAATGAGAGTAGCATTAAAAAGAAATGCACGCTTTGAACGCCATGGACTTTAGTTCCAATCCCACAAAACAAATTAGAACGTAAAGGAGCAGTCTCTAAGACAAGCGGGGGGGCCCCCCAAAAAATCGGTAAAAAAAGTGGTTCTTTATTTTTGGATATTCAAAAAGCACAGCCAGACCTTCCCTAAAGCCAGTGAGAGCGGTGAGAGCTGCAGGTCGCGCCCGGGGGACTTAAAAAGTGGGTGAGTAAAAAAAACCCCGGTTTTGTTTTGGCCATCTCCGAAAGTAGTGAACCCCTTTTTTCTGCCTCTCGACTTTTTTTTCCCCTGTAACGCCATGTCCCGCAGCCATTTAGAAAATTTAAAACACGCTTCGTTCCCCGCAAAACACCCCAAAAATTCGACTTTGTTCAGAATCAAAGTTTTCCAAAATTTTTAAAAAGAATGCCACTTCGTTAGAAACTTGCCCATCTTAGACACACAATTTGTCAATGAGTTGCTGAGAAAGAGTTTAGCTGCCTGTCAACTTATGCTCCGTACACATAGGGAGGACAGAACATTTCCCATTTCTTCACCCTTGTAGCACCCATTGTTGCCTTAACCAAGAATAGACACAACCCTAACCTCAAAGTTTTGGTGAGCTCTGTGTTCCCAGGTACAAGTGAAGTTTGGACTCTTTTTTCGGCTTATCATCCCCAATCCAACATGGAAAAAGTTACCTCCCATGCCACTCTCCACATCTTTACTTTGCCGCCTACTGCAAGAAGCAGGGGATATTGGCCCCATTTCTTCGCTGCCAAGTAGCTGCTGCTGCCCTCCTCAAATTGTTCATTCTCGCTATATAGTGGCGTGAGCCCAGATCACATAGTAGATCTCTGGCTGAGGGAACTGGATGGGACAGAGGCGGGTTGAGGACAGGAGAGGGCCGCTGACCCGCTCCTGGGTCATGCCAATTAAGGGTTGTGTCTGACGTTCCCACCGACTCTTGGCTGGGATTGTCAGATGTCATCTGGGAGGAAGTGGATGACCTAGTCAACCAATCAAGAACCATTGGGTTGCTGAAAAACCACGGCCGCTAGATGACACCGGCAGTTCTGGCTTCAACGAGTGACCCCTGCTGGGGACGTTCCCTTGCTGTGCTGGCGACCTGGGCCTGCTCCGGGAAGGGTTTGTGGCCACTGCCCACTCGCAGGTGAAGAGCCTGCCACCTTTCTGTCTGACATACTGTTTGTTCTAAAATGTACAGACTCTGTTTTGAATGAAATCTGTATATGTTTAAATACACACCTGTATTTTGACTCCAAATTAACCCACTAACAGCTAGGGTAACCCTTGGATATAAATTTGCCGCTCCCCAATTGGGCAGGAAAAATTTATTGTATGGGGCCGTTTAAAAACACTGTGTAAATTTGACTGAAAAATAAAAGCACCCAAAAAGGGTTAATTTAAAACCCTTCGGATATGAATTATGTACAGAATTTCTTCTTTGGCGGTGAAAAAACGTTTGTTTTATGAATACAACTGCAGAAAAATACTTTGTTAACCCTTGGATGTAAAATTGCGCAAAAGAAATATGCTGCAACAATTATAGCTTTGTAGCGTGTTAAAACGGCATGTATTTTTTGGAACACAACAAAAGAAAAACTCGTAATTAACCTTCGGATATGAAAATTTTGTTTCAGGTAAAATTTCTTCTTTGGCGATGAAAAGAAAAGTTTCTTTTACTGAATACAAAATGCAGAAAAATACTTAGTTAACCTTGGATGTAAATTGTGCAAAAGAAATGTGCTGCTAACAATTACCAGTTTGTTAGCGTGTTAAAACGCCGTGTATTTTATGGAACACAACAACTGAAAAACTAGTAATTAACCTTCGGATATGAATTATGCTACAGGAAAAATGTCTTCTTTGGCGGTGAAAAAGAACGTTTCTTTTAGTGACCACAACAGCAGAACAAAGCTTAATTAACCCCTGGATATTAATTGCGCAAAATAAATGAGCAACCAAAAATTAAGTGGTATTTGAATGTAAAAACGTTGTTTCTTTAATTGAATACAACAGCAACAGGCTTGATATACCCTTGGATATTCAATGTGCTCAAGAACTGAGCAGATAGCATTAAAATGTATATGCAGCTGAAATGAACGCACACGGGACTTTAGTTCCTTTCCCCCACAAAATCAGAATTAGAACGTAAGAGGAGCAGTCTCTAAGACAAGGTGGCACCCCAAAAAATCGCAGTATAAAAGTGAGTTCTTTAGTATGAGATGTCATATAAGCAGCCCGCGGCAGCACCTTCCCTACCAGCACAGTTGGAGAGCGGTGAGAGTGCCAGCGTGCGCCGGACTTATATAGTGCGGGTGACGTCACAGAATCCCGTCGGTCTCTGATTGGCTTCATTTTCCGCACATGTCATGTAGGCTACGCCTTTCTTCCTCCCAGACTTCTTTGCCCCATGTAACGCCATGTGCTCGCAGCCATTTTATCAATAAAAAACACGCTTCGTTCCCGCGAATCACCCCAACTTCGACTTAGTTCAGAATCAAAGTTTTCCAGAAATTCTAAATGAATGCCACTTCGTTAGAATCAATTCGCCCATCTTTAGACATCGCTCATTTGTCAATGAGTTGCTGAGAAAGAGTTTAGCTCCCTGTCAACTTATGATCCGTACACATAGGGAGGACAGAACATTTCCCATTTCTTCACCCTTGTAGCACCCATTGTTGCCTTAACCCAAAAATGACAAAAACCCCTAACCTCAATTTTTGGTTTGAGCCTGTGTTCCCAGGTACAAGTGAAGTTTGGACTCTTTTTTCGGCTTATCATCCCCAATCCAACATGGACAAAGTGAATTACTTGCGTTTTGGTGTCAATATGACTGGTCTGACCTGCTACCTTGGGCTAAGTTTTCCTACAATAACCATGTAGGGAATCCCTTTCCCCATCTTTTCTATACGTGCAGGGGAACACCTTTCCCCTCTTCTTTTTTGTCCTGAAGTTCCTGAAATGGACTCTCCCGTCCCTTCCCACTTGGGAAAAATACCTAAACCAAGATGAAAAAAGGCCTGAACTTTTCCACCTTTCAACCGGCAAAAAAGGTTTGGCTTTCTTCTAGGCATATCTGGCTCCCATGCCTCAAGTTGGCTCCAGGTTGTTATGACCTTTTCCTCTGTATGCCAATTTACCCACTCTGTTATACATTACAGTTTCAGCCATCTCTGCATAATCCTAAAGCTAAATAAGCCTCTGGCTCTTAAGCAGTTCTCTCGTACACTAGCGGCAATTCCTGCATGGACGAATGTAGAAGACACCTATGAAATCAAGAACATTCTAGAGGTCAAGTGCTCCAGAGGTCTACTTGGTTGACTGGAATGGATTTGGTCCTGAGAAGAGATTGTGGGAGCAAGCCCAAAACATTGATTCTATGGAGCTTATTTTAAGGTTTCAAGAATGCCTGGTCCAAAAAAGGGGAGCCTTAAAAGGAGGGTACTGCTCAATTCTCCCTGCTCGCCATTCTCCTCTCACCCAGCCTCTTTCTCTGCCTCTTTGTTGGTGTCTCACTGCTGTGTGCTTCTTAGGGTGCCAATTAAGAACAAAATTCTGTACTTAAAGGGATTTCCCCACACTGTACTCACTCTATAGTCAATCAAAGGTCTATTTATGTAAAGAGCTTTGAGCAGCTACAATGTAGCTGAGTGGTTATCACTTCTGCCTTTCAGCATAGGGAAATGAGCTGTACACTATGGATTAATAAGGTAACAGCTAAAACAAAAAGGTGGTGAAAATGTTTATTATTTAATTTGGAAGCTTCCCACAAAATTTTATTTGTTGAAAAACCCCTTTTAAAAAAGTCTGCTGGACAATCTTCCCCAATTTGATGATATTGAACACTTCTATAGTCCATAATCTTTATTTTATCTGCTCCAGCCCCCACTTACTAGTAGTTAGTTAATAGAAACTTTATGGACATTCCTTTCTATAATTTGGGCTACAGGACAACAGGCAAGCAGCTTGGTGGTAAGTCAACAACTGTTGCCCCAAATTTTTTGAGAAGGAAAAAAGCACAAGAAACTGCAATCTTCTTGTTTAGGGCTCCAGCAACCCATGGGGGAAAAAAGAATCTGTGAAAGGTAGGGGTCAGCCCAAACCCACACAGGGAGGACCTGGTCAATAACCTAAAAAGAGCTGGGACCACAGTTTCAAATATTATTGTTAATAACACACAGTCATGGATTAAAATCCTGCATGGCACGCAAGGTCCCCCTTGCTCATGTCAGCAATTGTCCAGGCCTGTTTGAAGTTCACCAATGACCAATGACCATCCTGATGACACAGTGGTCAGATGAGACCAAAATAGAACTTTTTGGTATCAACTCCACTCAGCGTGTTTGGAGGGAAAAAGGATAATACAAAAACCCCAAAAACACCTCCCAACCGTGAGGATGGGGGGGGGAAATATACTTTGAGGGTTTTCTTTTCTGCAAAAAGGGGCAGGAAACTGCACCGTATTGGAGGGAGGATGATTGGGACCATCTATCGCGAGACTTTGGCAAACAACCTCCTTCCCTCACTCAGAGCATTGAAGATTGGTCATGACTGTGTCTTCCAGCATGACAATCTTTGGCGAAAGCTGAAACTCAATGCAGCCTAGCGACAGCCCCACAAACCTGAAAGATCTGGAGAAGATCTGCATATCTCGCAACGTTTAGAAACTGCAAAGAGGAACAAATCAGGCCACACCTCTAACCACACCCAAATGAATGACCAAAACAAGGGGCACACCTCTAAAACACGCCCACCCCATTTTTATCCCCAGTTTTTTTAGACAGCTAAAAAGGGGGAAATTATGGGTTTAATGTATTAGAGATCATTTTTTTAAATGCCTTACTCTATACTTGAATAGGTTGTTATTAAAATATTATCATAAAAATCATTGGAATTTAGACATCTAGATTTGCTTTTTTGGGTTTTTTTTGGGCACAAATCTATTTCCCAAATTAAAAAGAAGGACATTTATAGAGCTAAGAGGGACATAGGGACATGGGTTAAAAATAGGGACTGTCCCCCCAAAATAGGGACACGCAGGAGGGATGGATCTTTATGGAGGAGTGGGACAAAATCCCTGCTGCAGTGGGTGCAAACTTGGTCAAGAACTACAGAAAATTCCTAAGTCTGTAATTGCAAACAAGGGTTTCTGTACCAAATATTAAGTTCTATTTTTCTAAACAAATTAATTACTTAAAAATCATACACTGTGATTTTCTATATTTTGTTTCTGATTTTGTCTCTCACAGTTGAAGTGTACCTACAATAAAAATTACAGACCTCTCCATTCTTTGTAGGTGGGAAAACTCACCATTGTATCAAATACTTATTTTCCTCACTGTATAATTAAAATTTGCTGATGTAATGCTAACAAACTCCCATTACATCAACCGTATGACTGCCTGACTTGCCTAATATTTATTTTATAATAATATTATATAAAATATATATATATATAAAAAAAAAATATATTTTTATTTTATTAGAGGCAACATATGTATATACCAAAGGTATATACATATATGACCAAAAGGTATAGCTGCTATATACAGAGGCAGAGCTAGAACTTAAAGCTCAGTTTTTAACATTAACAGGTGAACCTCTTATTTTTGTCACGAAGTAAGACGGCTTGGTGAGACCTTATGCTTACTACAAAGAATAAACAAAAAGCACAATGAAAACTCATTTCTCTCTAGCATTAATTTTTGAGTAGTTTGATAGACTTTGTGAAATAAAGATTAAATTTTTTTTAGTTGTTGGGGATGCATAGTTTCATAGTTTGTAAGGCCGAAAAAAGACGAGACGTCCATCCAGTTCAGCCTGTTGTGCTAAGGTGTTGATCCAGAGGAAGGCAAAAAACTCCAATGAGGTAGAAGCCAATTGTCCTCATTTTAGGGAAAAATTTCTTCCCGACTCCAATCTGGCAATCGGAAAAATCCCTGATCAATGACCCCTCTCTAAATCCTAACGCTAAAACTTTTTATTTATTACGTCCGAAATGACCCAAAAACCCTTTTTGAACTTTTTATTAAATTTAACATGGACAAGTTCCTATGGAGAGAGTATCACAGTTCCCCTCTAACAGTAAAGAATCCCTTTCTATTTTTATTAGAAACTTTTTTTCCCTCAAAAAATGGGGATGCCCCCTTGTTCTAGATCCCGCCCTGTGTAAAAATAAATTTTGGGAGAGATCTCTATATTGACCTTTGAGTATTTAAACAAATTTATTATGCCCCCCCGAACCGTCTTTTCTCAAAAACAAAATAACCCCCAACTTGCTAATTTTTTGGGGGTATTGTAGTCCCCCCCAGTCCTTTTATTATTTTTTTTCCCCCTTTTACCTTTTTTAAAGCTCTAAATGTTCTTTCCTGGCCGGTGCCCAAAACTGCAAAATATCCATGTTGGGGTCCCCGGCTTGTAAATGGGAGAATAATGTTTCTCATCATGTCATCTATCCCCCTTTTAATGCCCCCCATGCCCATTTGCCTTGGCGCTGCCCGTCGGGCAAAAGGGTGCTACAATTTAAATTTAAAGTCCACCGGATTTCCCCAAATCCCTTTATGTCACTTTTACCCCGCCTTTTTTCCCTTTAACAGTAGTATTAATGGATTTTTTTCCTCCCCATGTGCATAGCCTTGCATTTTTCTGTGTTAAAACCCCGGGGCTACTGGTAGATACATCCGGGGGTGTGCCCCGGGTATATTGCCCGCTGCCCCGAATCTTTTTATTCCCCGCCGACCCCAGTCAATACAGAACGGGCGCCGCATTTTGGGTTTATTGCTTTAGAACCAAAAGGGGGCGGGGCGACTCCTTATTTTTCCCGCCGCTGGGGTCGGGAAGGGACGTAGGCTGTAGCTGGGCTATTTTTAGATTGGAGGAGCAAGCTGCAGCGAGACCCAGGGATCGGCCCTCCCCTCCAGCCCGGAAGCCCGCAGAGCTGCCGGCTATACTGGAGACTGGTAGTAAGTGTCACGGGTGGAGGTGTAGACTGGAGTGCGGTTCCCGGATGGAGTCAAAACGGGAGCTGCGGTGTCACAGGGGGAGGGTATAAATGGGAGCTGCTGGGGCACAGGGTGGAGTGTATATACGGGAGCTGTGGGTGTTTAAGGGGGAGGTCTATACTGGAGCTGTGGTTCACAGATGGAGGTTACTGGGGTGCGGTGTACAGGTTGGAGGGTTTTACTGGGAGCTGTGAGTCACAGGGGGAGGGAAAAAG
>JAODAL010075587.1:0-13933 GCA_025379985.1 Phyllomedusa bahiana | reverse complement strand
AAATTTTCCCTTTTCTTTTGTTTCTAAATAGGGATAAAAAAAGATTGGATGGGCCCCACTGGGTTTAGACAATGACAAGAAAATCATAAAACAGTCTCAGAAAGGACGATAATGTTATTTTTACGTGGTGAGGGGGGGGGTTTGATCTGATGTAGTCTGTTAAAAAAAGTGGGTTTTATGACAAAACATCCCTCTATTTTAAAACGGGAGGGTGATAAATAAGTAAAAAACAAGGGCAATGACAAGAGCAATAAATGAAAGTACAATCAGAAGAGATGTATAATGTTAAGTTACTGCTGCTGTGAGGGGGGGAGCTGATCTGCATGCAGTCTCGTTACAAAAAGTAGGGAATGTCAGAAAATATTTCTTTATTGCTGCTGTGAGGGGGAAAGGGCTGCTTGCATGTGTCTCATCAAAATGTAGGAAACATCAAAATATCTTTGTTTTCGGAGGGGATAATTGAGATAGACCTCTAGGTCTGGGTTCTCTTTTTACGCACTGAGGAGATGGGGGGGGGGTGTCTCAAATTCTCTTCACACTCATAAGGCCCCGCCGGGGACACTTGCACCTCTCGGGCCCCGCCGGGGACGCTTGCACCTCTCGGGCCCCGCCGGGGACGCTTGCACCTCTCGGGCACCGCCGGGGACACTTGCACCTCTCGGGCCCCGCCGGGTACGCTTGCACCTCTCGGGTACTATTAACGTACCCTAGGGGGGAAATTTTGGGGTTCGGGTCAGCCGTATAGCTGACATGGCCCAGCTTCTCTAGAACGTAGCAGTGCCACATACCCGGGCCCCATCAGGGACATATGAGCATTAAGGACTTAGTGACCAGTTCCCCGCCACATACCCCAGCACGGAGGCCACCAGGCGGCTGCTTCTTACCTCGGTCGCTCCCGTTTGTGCTCAGCCCGATCTCTGTGACATTGACGTGATGAACATAATCTGAAATACGGAAAACCTTGAAACAACACGAGCCCCGTCTTACACTCTCTGACCCCGGGGGCGATCCCCCCCACCGGACAGGGGAGCAATCACAATAGGGGGGGATTAAGGCGCCGGCGCACAGAGTAAAACACGCATTTAAAAAATAAAAATACCGCCTGAAAAAAACAAGTGGGATCTCTGGTGACACCCACTTAAGCGGATCCTGACGCCACTCTGACCCCTAAAGTCCTTTAGGCTTTTCCCGGAGGTCTCGGGGGGGCGTTTTCCCGAAGAGGTGTTTGTGTGTGTGGGGTGAAGGGTTTCCAAAATTTTTTTTGGGGGGGGAGGGAGGGGGGGGGGGGGGGGGGGATCCTTCCCAAGACATTTGGGAGGAGGGGGGAGCATTCCCAAGACATTTGGGAGGAGGGGGGAGCATTCCCAAGACATTTGGGAGGAGGGGGGAGCTTCCAAGAATTTGGAGGGGGGGGAGCATTTCCCCAAGACATTTGGGGGGGAGGGGGGGCTTCCCCAAAACTTTGGGGGAGGGGGGAGCATTCCAAACATTTGGGGGAGGGGGGGCATTTCCCAAAACATTTGGGAGGTTTTTAAAATTTTTTCCCCTTTTAAAAAGGGGGGCCCCGGCACCTCCTCGGCCCCCTCCCGGCCCCCGGGCCCGGGGGCCCCGCCCGGGAAAAAAAAATTATGGCCGCCGGGAAAAACCATCGGGGGCGGGGCCCCCCGGGAAAACGGAAAATTTTTTCCCCGGGTTCCACCTTTTCGCGTTCGGTTCTTGGCCCGAACGGGCATTTGGGCAAAGACCCCCCGCACCTTGGCTCCGGATTTGGGCCCGACCCCCCGCTGCCCCCCGGTCCACCTGCCCGGGCCCTCCGCCCCCCCTTAAATTGGCGGGTTTTAAAAAACCCGGGGGCACTGACCTTTTTTCCCCCGATGACCTGGCCCCGTTTTCCCGGGGGCGCGACTTTCCCGGGGGGCCCCCGGATTCTTACTTTCCTGCGCCGGAATCTTAATTTCTCAGGCGCGTCAAAAATTTTGGTGAAAACACTGAAAAAATTTTTTCCGTTGTTGGGATTTTTAAAACGAGCGTCCATACGGGCAAGGCATACTTTAAAGTAGTTTTTTCCCACCCCGAAACCCCAGAGCTGCGCCCTTTTTCTGGGTTCCTGTAATTTAACAACATTTAACCGTAATCCTTCCCCCCTTTTTGGGGTCGCCTTAAACATTATTTAAATTTAAGGGGCCTACCCGATTAATCAACTCGCCTTTTTGGGGCATCCTGTATCTTACACCTTTTTTAAAGAACCCCCAATTTTACCCAAGGTACTTCGTTTTGCGCCTTCAAAATTATTTTGTTTGAAGCCCCTTTTTATTTGAGGAATTTCCCCGCTGGGAAGGAAAAAAATTTTTATAGGACACCCCGATTTTAAGGCCCCACATTTTGGGGGTTTGAATTTAACTTTTTGGTTTTTTGAGGGGAAAGAAAGGGGCCCCCCAAATCCCCCGGGGAGAAGGTTTTAAAAAAATTTTTGAAGGAACCCCAAATTTTTCCCCCCAGGGGGGTTAGGGTGGGCATAAAAAAATTTTTAAAAATTTCCCAAAAATTGATAAGGGCTCCTACTTTTTGGGGGGGTTTGGGGAAAAACATCGAGATGGGAAAAAGGCTCCCAAACTTTTGGGTGCCCCCGACATACAAATTTTGAATTAAACCCTTTTTTAAAGGGGTTTTAACCCCCCTTTTCCCGGGAACCCTTTACTTTCCTGCTTCCGAGACATTTTTTAATCCCAGAACGCACATTTTTGGGGTTATTTTTTCCACTTAATTTTATTCCCTTTCATTGTAACTCCAGGCTAACACGGGGCAGTTTTTGGAATTTAAAAATTTCCTGACTGACGGGAAAACTGAAATTCCATCTATCTTTTGACGAATTTTTTTCCCCCCCTTTTAAAAATTCCCCCCCCAAAGACGAATACACCCGGCCAAAAATATTTTCACCCATAAATTTTAACCCTGAACCCAGGGCCCCCTACTATTCTTGGGTATAAATTTTTTTTAAATTTTTTTTTTTGGGCTAATTTTACCCAGACATCCTCAGGCACTTGAATCTTATTTTCCTGCTGTTTAAATCCCATTATACCCAGGTTTAACCCCCCAAATTTGTTTGGTGAAGGGTTTAAATTCCCCAAAAAAATTTGGAATCTTTTTATTCCTCCAATTTTTCTTTTCATCTTGTTATTTTCAACCTCACTACCCCGGGTTAACCTTTTTCTCCAACTCACCCCTTTTTGACCCCGTATCATTATTTCCCTTTGTTCCTGGTTACATCCTTATTTTTCCAGACTGCCCCATTTTCTCCAGGCGCACTTAAAATTCTTATCTGTATATTTATTAACCTGTTTTTTAAACCTTTTAATTTCGGTGCATCACTTCCTTTTTACCCTGCTAAATTTATCCTGTATTACCTAGGTCACTATTTTCTTTGCTAATTGTTACTTACTTACCTTTAATACCCTGGTAATTTTTTATTCCAAGGCTCACTTTTGCTGTGCAGTCACTGTTAATACTTTACAAACCTAAACCCTTTTAACCCCCTTTTATCTAAAAACTAAAAAGGGTTAACCCATTCATACATCCTCCCCCCCCCCGTTTTGGTTTATACTCAGGGCCCTTTTAAAAAGTAAAAAAACATTTTTTCCCCCAAAGAAAGGGTTCAAATGGCTTCTATTTGGGAAAAACCCCTTTTCCCCTATAAAGGGTGGGGGGGGGTTTTGGTTGTTGCCCAATTTAAACCCACTTTTGAAAAAGGGGGGTGAAAACCCAAAAAGGAAGAATTTTTCCCAAAACCAGAAAAAAAAGGCTAGCTTTTTTTGGGCATAAAAAAGAGCTAGCTTTTTTGCTTTTTAAACAATTTAAAGGCTATAAGTTTTCAAAAATTCTTTTTTTTTACAAAAATTCCAAAGCCCCCTTATTTTTTTATTAAATCTATTTTTTGTTTTTTGTCTAAAAGGTGCTTTTTTTTGTCGACAAAAAAACATTTAAAAAAATCTTGTGGTATGTGGAGACCAAAAATTGTTTTTTTTAAAGATTTTTCTAACATTCCTTCATTTCTCTAGATCATAAAAAGGTGTTGAAGCTTTAATGTCATGGGTGTGAGGTCAACGAAATGGGAAGCCTTACGTATCGCCCCTCGGGACGTCACGACTCTATAGCAGCAGTAAAGTGTTAAAAGGCCCATCAGGAAGATAACCGCTACTCCGGTGGTGAAGCCTGCCTGGAATATAAAACAAAAAAAAAAAAAAAAGTTTTTTTAAAAAAATATTCAAGTGCTTCATGGAAAGCAAACACGAACAACAGGACGTTCAGACCAACATTTATATTAAAGCAAATCCTAAGATAATATTCACACAGAGGTAACGGTTTCCACAGCGCCTATGTGGTTTAATATTGAAGATTTCCCCAGTTACGTTCATAGTGAAAAAAATAAGGCACAAAACTGGGACGGGTCCGATTTATAGATCCCTAATATTACAAGACACAAAAAAAGCCGTAAGGACTGTGTAGCTCCAATGTCTGTATAATTACTTCCAACAATCATGGCAGCATCTGGTTAAGCTCCAGTGTGGTAATGCAGGAAATGGTTTTTGCCAGGTGTCAGAAGTGGGCATGTGCGAAAATATTCTGCTGGAACTAAAGTAAGAATCCATTTATCTTCCCAAATACAAGATACAAAGAAGCCATAAGAACGGTTCAGATTTAATGTCTGTGTCATTACTTCCATCAATCAGGTCAGCGTCCGGTTGAGCTCCAGTGTGATAATGTAGGAAATCACTTTTGCCAGGTGTCAGAAGTGGGCATGTGCGAAAATATTCTGCTGGAATTAAAGTAAGGCTATGTTCACATGGCAATGACTGGGATGTATTTCAGCCCGTAATTTGCGCCGTACTGCGCTCAAATACGGGCGAAATACGTCCCAGTCATTACGGTAATCCACAGTTTCCATAGAGAACTATGGATTACGTCTCCTCTCCCAGCTCGCACAATAGTGGGGAGAGAAGGGACATGTCAATTACTAGTGGTGAATATGCGCCATGGATAATGAATGGCTACGGGGGCGGCGGGCTACCGCCTCCCCCACCCCGGTTCGGAGCACATGGCATAATTGCAGGCGAAATACGTCCCACAATTACGCCGCGAATAAGCCGTGTGAACCGTGCCTAAGAATCTACTTATCTACAGAATACAAGATACAAAGAAGCTATAAGGACTGTGCAGCTCTAATGTCTGTGTAATCACTTCCATCAATCATGTCAGCATCTGTTTGCGCTCCAGTGTGGTAATGCAGGAAAAATTTTTTTGCCAGGTGTCAGAAGTGGGCATGCAGAAAAATATTCTGCTGGAATGAAAGCAGGAATCTACTAATCTATAGACGGGGTCACCGGCAAATCAACCCATAAGAAATTCCACCATTTTGGCATCAAGTATAGCTGCATTCTTACAAGCTATGCCTAAAGACAGCGGGGGTCATTTATTAAAGGGACACATTCATCAGAAACTAGTATTTTTGTTAAGACCAATATTCCTGAAAATCATTTTTAGAATTTGTGCCAGTAATTTATTTTTATTTCAGTAGTCTTGTGCAATTAAAAATTACACATAAAATATTGTCCTTTTCTAGCTGCGACATAAAACTTCTAAATGACCAGGCAGACTAACCTCACTTTACTGCAGGTGCTGCTTATCTCAATGTAGTCTCATTACAAAAAGAAGATAATGACCTAATAATTGCTCTATTGTTCTCCGACAGGGACAGATAAGAGCAGGCATTCTCAAACTGCCGCCCTCCAGCTGTTGGGAAACTACAAATCCCATCATGCATTTATATAATCTAGAACAGTGAGAATGACGGGAGCTGTAGTTTCCCAACAGCTGGAGGGCCGCAGTTTGAGGATGCCTGGATAAGAGCAATGAAAAGAGCAATACGTGAAAGGAAAATGGGTTAATCGTTTTCTGAACTGGATAGGGTTTTTTTCCACACTCATCAGGTCCATAGGGAGCCTGGAAGAGGAGCTGTCAAGTGATCCTCTCACTGCTGTGCCATCAGAGCTTATAGAGGGGAAGTCACAAGCCGGAAATTGTCTGACAAAAGGGTGGGGTTTTGCTGACAATGGGCATGGTTTTGCCTATAAAATGTTGGCACAATTAGTGGCATGAAGTAACTTATAGAAGGTGTAATGTTAGACCAGACAGTTTTATCACGCACCAGATTTATCAATACATGTGGCGCATTGTAAGACTGTTTAGTCTAGGTTTTTAATGTATTAGTGTTACACAGTATTAATAAATCTGCCCCAATCTCTTTAAAGGGGTGTTTCCATAAAGGAACTTCCACAATCCAGCTTGGCTCATAGCTACTAGCTGACCATGTTAGAGAAATAGGAGGGTGCGGCTTGTGGCCGTCCTCCCCTCTAATTTCTATAGAAATTCAAAATACAGCTGAGTAAGGGTGATCAGGAATGGGACAAGATGTTCCCAGTAGCTCCGCCTACCCGCCATCAGGCCCTGAGTGTGCTCAACTTGATTTGGAACTCCCATAGGAATGAATGAGGAGGACGAACACAAACACCGTTCTCATTTTCTAACTTGTATCTATGAGCCGAACTGTAATACTGAAGTTGCTTTGTGGAAACACCTATTTAAAGAGATTGTCTTCAGGCTGTGTTTACACCTGCATCACTTTCAATGCCAAGAATAATGCAGCATTCGGTGCTATACTGGACGTCAAAATGGACCCCCGATATAAGCCAGCATGTTTGATTTGCTGCTGACCCCGTCTTCAGAAAAGTGGATTCTAACTTTAATTCCAGCAGAATATTTTTCCGCATGCCCACTTCTGACACCTGGCAAAAACGATTTTCTGTATGATTACACTGGCGCTCAACCAGACACTGATAGAAGTAATTACTCATTAGATCTGCACAGTTTTATAGCTGTTGTACCATGTATTATGCAGTATAAGATAGCAGTGTTGCAGTATACAGGTGCATATAGTACTGCAAGCTGCAAGCCAAGAATACCTCTATGACACCCACATGCTCTATTAACGTACATCAACGTCTTACTGAAACAACCCCTTTTAGGGTCTTTGGCGCGTGACCCCAGCTTTTGAACACTTGCCATCTAAATAAAGCAGTGACAGTACTATATTATATTGTGAATATCTTTGAGGCAGCGGGACAGATACATTGCTTGTTTTGTTTTTTAATAGCAATTGTGGAAGATATTAATTTCATCTAAACCATGACCATAACATCCATTGTAAAAAGACTCCCGATTAAGTGGTTACACCACTAGTGATTCTATCTGCGTGCAAATAATTGCAGAGTAATCGCCCCGACAAGGGCGGCCCTGCTGCCTCTAATTCCCCCCTGTAACACCCAACACTCACCCTGTGGTCTAGTCACATATATATGGATGTCTATGGATAAGAATTCACAAAACCTCATCCGGGTTTCCCCCGCCTTAAATATAGAGGGTTCTTCAGGGGAGACTATATAAGCTAGATAATCGACTACCTGGATGTAAAGTAGTCAAAGCAAAAAGGGAAAAGAGAATCCCTTATTGTGGGCCTAGGTATGTTTCAATAGACTGAGATGTGAAATACTGTCCAAAGGAGGTGTAATCACTAGTGGTGTAATAGGGATAGTAGGGGTAAGAGAGGCAGCGGGGCCACCCTTGTCGGGGCGAATACTCTGCAATTATTTGCACCCAGATAGAATCACTAGTGGTGTAATAGGGATAGTAGGGGTAATAGAGGCAGCGGGGCCGCCCTTGTCGGGGCGATTACTCTGCAATTATTTGCTCCTAGATAGAATCACTAGTGGTGTAATAGGGATAGATATATATAAGCTTATTTGATGGTCTTCCCTCTAGCTCCCCAGATTTATTGAAAAGCATCAAGACAGAGCCCTACGAATGAGACAACCACCTAATCGGGAGTCTTTATAAAATGGATGTTATGGTCATGGTTTAGATGACATTAATAATATTAACACTATTGAGTAGTATTGGGAGCTCTTTTCTTTTTATTGAATAACTTTAAAGTTATATTTTAAACCTTCTATTACTACTACTTTAATACTACATTTTACTGTGTGGGGTAACTTCAAATCAAATTAACACTGTGAATTTGTTTTGCTTTTACCCCATCAGTGTTACCTGCTTAATTCCCCAGGGAATACTGAGGATAGAAGTTCCCATCATTGTGTTCCAGATCATAAATCTGAAAAAAAATACAAGGGATTATGACTTAATTAGTCTGGAGTCAGTGTCCACCCCATATCAGTACAAACATTGATGTAGATAAGACATATTAGGCCCCGTTCACATTAAGTTTCTTGTCCCCATTCTTGGCGTCTGTCGCCATACACTAAAAACGTATCCTGATGAGAATCGCAGCGGAGCCGTGACGAGGCCATAGAGATCCATAGGGCAAAAGAAGTCAGTAGTGGAGCAGGTTTCCCTTAATTTGCTTACGGACACGAAAGTGTTGTAGTGCCCTTGTGTTCACACACAAAGGAAATACACTCCATAAGTAGGGCAAATGTAGTCCAATTCAGACTACGTCTGCTCTATACATCTCTATGGCCCGGTCATCGAACACATTTTAATGGACAGGGACGAGAAACGTCATGTGAATTTAGACTTATTAGTCTATATAGTCAGCCCTGGGGACCTAGAATAGCCCCAGAGCTGTCTGTATAGGAAGCCTGAGGTCAGGGCACCCTGTGTGCTGCCCTGACTGCAGCCTGTGTCATACTGATACATATTGCAAGGTATAAACATTGTGTGAATTGAGACTTATTAGAATTAATATGCTACCAATAACGTAAAATAACAAATGTAACATAAAAAACCTCACCAATAATAAATTGGCCATAACACACAGTCCAAATACCGGCTGCAGCATCAGGATCTGTTTTCACGGTTATGGTATTTTCATGATGGACTTTTCCAATCAGATAAATCCAATGAGTAACCCTCGTACAATATACAGGTGGTACTCACCGCTAATTTTGACTTAGGTAGCCTCATTTTAACCCCTTATAAACAGGTATGTCACAATGCTGGTAAGGAGGTATGGAGCGGGCTCACTTGCTCAGCCCACCTCATACGCGGCGGGTGCTGGCTGCAAACTACAGCTGACACCCGCCTCTAACAGCAGGGATCGGAGCCGGCTCTGATCCCTGCTGTTTAACTGTTCAAACGCTTCGGTTGCGGGGTCAAAATAGATGAGAAAGTGCGCAGCCGAGCGGCAGACAAAAGCTGAAAGAAGGCTTCCGCGGCTGCCATGCTGCTGCTCCTATTACTTCTTGCCTAGAAGTAATAGAGGCACCATCTTAGTCCAGCCTTCTGCATTAGCTATATAACACAGAACAGTGTACAAGCGATCGTGACACTTAGGGGGACATGTATGAAAACTGTCTTGGTCTAAGACTTTCGTTGTTGCCCATAGCAACCAGAGCGCCCCCTTTCATTTTTTCAGAGCACTTTATGGAATGAAAGGGGGGCTCTGAATGGTTGCTATTGGCAACAAGGAAAGTCTTAGACCAAAACAGTTTTCATACATGTGGCCCTTAGTGGCTTAGTACCCTAGAGGGACAAGTCCGAGTGTAAAATTTTGAAAAAAATAAATTATTATAAAATAAAAAATATTTTTAAAATAATAAGCTCAAAACACCGCCATTTTATTATTTTACAAATAAAAAAAAAAAAGAAAGCTGCGCTCAATTGGTATCGCCGCGACTGTAAAAATCTCAGCTATGGCAATAGAATGTAATTTTTCCCGTATGTTGAACACCGTAGAAGAAAAAAAAATTGCCAGAAAAAAATGCCAGAAAATTGGAATACAAAAAAGATGAAGAAGTCGCCTCGATCCCAAAATGGTTCCAGTAAAACCAACACTTAAGCTCGCAAAAAATGCCCCCTCACCCAGGTCCATGGGTGGAAGAAGAAAAAAAGTGATTGCTTGGCAAAAATATAAAAATTGGAAAAAGTTTTTATGAAGTGCTAAAACATAATGAAAACCGTATATATTTGGTATCACCGGAATCGTACCGACCTGCAGAATACAGACAGCACACCACCGATAACGAACAGCAAAGGACACAAAATCAAAGTCACATCATCAGTGAGGACCCGAAGGAGGAAAACTGGAGCTCTAGCAGCGCTGGAACAGTGGTCGTGAAAAACCTCTAACCGGTTACTGACTGATGACAAAAAAATACAAGTGTGGATACACCATAAATGTCTGATGAAAATACCCCTCTAAGGCCCAAAATATCCTGGCTTTTAACCCCTTAACGACCGCCCACTGTCTTTTGATAGCGGGCGGATCTTGTTCTCTGTCGGCAGCGACGGCAAAAGACATTGCTGCCTATAGAGGGGGTGTGTGGTTCCTAGAATAGCCTCTGTGAATGGCAGGGACCGGAGTAAGCCTCAGATCCCCGCCATTTAACCCTTTCATAATCAAAGGGGATTCCCAGTGCCCAATGAAGCCTGGGGAATGTCTATACAGTCAGCACTGGGGACCTAGAGAAGCCCCAGGGCTGTCTGTATAGGAAGCCTGAGGTCAGGGCACACTGTGTGCTGCCCTGACTGCAGCCTGTGTCATATTGAATGTATTAGCCTACAGGACTGTAATAATACATTACTAGGTGTAAAAAATAAAAGATAAATTTTCAAATGGTGATATCCAGTGTCTGTAGTTCAATCCACAAGAATGATTAAAAGTTGTAGCTTTATTGGATCATATTAAAAATTAAGGACCATTTTTTGTGCAAATAGCATTGTGATGGCTGTATACATCAACGCGTTTCGGGGGACCGCCCCCTTAGTCATGATGTGAGTCTGGGTGAGCTGAAACATTTTTGTTCTATTTTTTGCTTAAAAAATAAAAGAGTGCAACATAGTTATCTACTATTACGATCTAAAAACAAAAAGTAAAAAACCATAAAACGTGCGTAAAAAAAATATATAAAATTGTTAAAGTTATTGTGCCTACATTACACAACAACAAAAAAACTGCACATATTCGTTATCCACACGACCGGAATAACCTGTAGAATTGATTTAACAGGTTCAACGCATAAAAAACGCTTTTTTTTGCAAAAAATTTTAGGGAGGAAATTATGCAGCAGTTTATCTGTAATCTCAAACTTCTCCCGTATTAAAGAAGTCCTCATACAGCTGCGTCACCGAAAAAAATGTGAAAGAAAGTTATGCCCGCTGAAACGCAGGGAAGCAAAAACGTAACTGCGTCGCTGAGGCCTTTTCAGGTGCCGGGGACTTAAAGAGTAATGTGATCTGATTATTATACTGAAATAAACAGCTGCGCCCCCAGCAGGCCCCTTACATGGTGATGATGCTGGAGTTCTTCTCGGAACCATTTCCTCCACCGATCTTTAAAGCCGTTCCTAATGGGCTGTAAATGTAGGTTTCATCCTGCGCAGGAATCACGTGATCTGGAGCGACCTGGAGCGAAAACAGCACAAGGTAATGACAGGGAAAACAAGCGGCAGCGCTGCCAGGATAGCCCCGAGCGAGTCCCACTCACTGCGAGGAGATCCAGAGTCACAGAGATATCGGAGCGGACTGAACTAAGAGAAACACTCACGCCCCTCGACTGCCGTCCAACCACCCCCTCGTGCCTCTGGGCCACCGCCCGACCAGCCCCTCGCGCCCCCCGGCTCCCGCCCGACCAGCTCCTCGCGCCCCCCGGCTCCCGCCCGACCACCCGCTCGCGCCCCCCGGCTCCCGCCCGACCACCCCCTCCCGCCCCTCACGCCCCTCGGCTCCCGCCCGACCACCCCCTCGCGCCCCTCGGCTCCCGCCCGACCACCCCCTCGCGCCCCCCCCCCGGCTACCGCCCGACCACCCCCTCGCGCCCCCCCGGCTACCGCCCGACCACCCCCTCGCGCCCCCCGGCTCCCGCCCGACCACCCCCCGCGCCCCCCCGGCTACCGCCCGACCACCCCCTCGCGCCCCCCGGCCCCCGCCCGACCACCCCCCCCCCGCGCCCCCGGCCCCCGCCGACCCACCCCCCTCGCGCCCCCGGCCCCCGCCCCCCACCCCCGCGCCCCCCGGCCCCCGCCCCCCCCCCCACCCCCTCCGCCCTCGGCCCCCGCCCGACCCCCCCCCCCCGGGGGGGTGGCTCCCGGCCCCCCGACCACCCCCTGGGCCCCCCTCGGTCCCGCCCGACCACCCCCCCCCCCCTCCCTCCCGCCGACCACCCCCCCGCGCCCTCACTCCCCCCGCCACACCCTCGGGGTTTTAGTTTTTTTTTTTTTCCGGGGAAAAATTTAAAGTCAAAAACATCCCTACCTTTTATTTTTTTGGGACGCTTTTTAGCATTTTTTTTATCCAAACCCCATTAATTAAATAGTAATCACCCAAACCCAAAAAACTCAGTACATGGGGGAAACTTCAAATTTTAAACCCCCTTTCCCCCCCCAACAATCCCCCCGTCCCCCCCAAAGGGAGTCACCCGGCTTTGCCGAGCTTCCCTGTAGTAGTGGGGATGCGTCTATTAAAGGGGGGGCCGGCGTGAAAAGTGACTTGAGGGGGTCGTAAATTGATGCTGGTATGGGGGAAAGGCTCTATGTGGAAAGGCCTGAAACAGAGAAAAACCCGGGGAAACCCTTTTCGGGAAATTTTCACTATAATATTTTAGTCTGTGTTCTCCATTCTGCCCTAGGGGGTTTTCCCCAGTACAGGGGAGCGTTTGTTCTCCATTCTGTTTAGGGGATTTCCCCAGTCCCAGGGGAGCGTTTGTGTTCCCCTTTTGTTCTATGGGAGTTCCATACAGGGGAACGCGTGTTCTCCTTTCTTTTTTTGGGGGTTTTCCCACAAAGGGGAGGGCTGTGTTCTCCATTCTGTTTTTAAGGGGCCCCACTACGGGGGAGCGCTGTGTTCCCCATTCTGTTCTATGGGGTTCCCATTTGGGGAGCGCTGTGTTCTCCTTTGTTCTATGGGATTTCCCCAATTACGGGGGGGAGCGCGTGTTCTCCTTTTTCCCCCTTTATGGGGTTTCCCAGTAAGGGGAGCGCTGTGTTTCCTTTTCCTGTTCTAGGGGATTTCCCCAGTAAGGGGGGCTGTGTTCTCCATTCGGCCCTAGGGGGTTTCCCCTTACAGGGGAGCGCTTTTGTTCCCCATTCGTCTTTGGGATTTCCCCAGTAAGGGGAGCGCTGGGGGTTCTCCTTTCGGGTTCTAGGGATTTCCCCCAGTAAGGGGAGCCCCTGTGTTTCCTTTCTGTTCTATGGGAGTTCCATCCCGGGGGGGCGCTGGTTCTCTCATTCTTTTCCTAGGGGATTTCCCCACTACGGGGGAGCGCTGTGTTTTCCATTCTTTTTCTATGGGATTTTCCCCCCTAAGGGGAGCGCTGTGTTTCCTTTCCCTGTTTAGGGGATTTTCCATTCCCGGGGAGCGCGTTTTCTTCCATTTGTTTATGGGATTTCCCCACTCCCGGGGAGCGCTGTGTTCTTCCATTTTGTTCTATGGGATTTCCCCAACTACGGGGGAGCGCGGGTGTTCTCCATTCTTTTCTAGGGGATTTCCCAATACAGGGGGGCGCTGGTTCTCCCCATCTGTTTTTATGGGAGCCCCCGTACAGGGGGCGCTGTGTTTCCCCATTTGTTCTATGGGATTTCCCCAGTACAGGGGGCGTGTGTTTCTCCATTTGTTTATGGGATTTCCCCAGTACAGAGGGGCTGGTTCTCCATTCTGTTCTATAGGAGCCCCTTGTACGGGGGACCCGCTGTGTTTCTCTCCATTTGTTTTATGCGAGTTTCCCAGTACGGGGGACGCTGTGTTCTCTTTTTTTCTATGGTGTTCCCGTAAAGGGGAGTCTGTTTTTTCCCAAATAGAACAGCTGCTGGAGGGCCCTAGACCCAAACACCACCATTTTGGGTCTAGGGGCAGGCTCGTTAGGGGGCAA
>JAODAL010075586.1:0-13934 GCA_025379985.1 Phyllomedusa bahiana | reverse complement strand
CAGCTTCCTTCACCCCCCTAGTGGGAGGGCAGTCGCCGGGCAGCAGCAGGACCTAGCAGTCCCTGAACCAACAGGTGGTGGCCTACTTGGACAGCACTCTGCCACCCCAGTTAGAAGATCCGCTGGACTACTGGAAAGCCAAACTGGATGTGTGGCTGCAACTTGCCGAGTTTGCAGTGGAGAAGCTGTCCTGCCCGGCCAGTAGTGTGGCATCAGAGCGGGTGTTCAGTGCGGCGGGGGCCATCGTTACCCCAAGGAGAACCCGCTTGTCCACGGGAAATGTGGAACGACTGACCTTTGTCAAGATTAATCAGGCGTGGATCGGCCAGGATTTCCACACACCAATGCCTTAGGCATCAAACTACATCATCCATGACGCCTCACCCAAACTGGGAGAGATTAGTCTGGGTTCAAACTACCTGCCTCAGCCACTATTTTGATGCCGCCACCCGCCTGATGCCACACATCTGCTGACAATTTCTCTATCTGCCACCAACCATCTTTACCAGGGACTGGTATTGCCACCCACCTCCACACTCTGTCATTGTGCCACTCTATAACCTCATACTGCTGCTTTTGTTGCTGCTGCCGTGACCTCCACACTGTGTCATTGTGCCACTCTGTGGCCTACTCCAGTTTATGCCACCTCCAGTCTGTCATTGTGCCACTGTCTGACCTCATGCTGCTGCTGCCGTGACCTTCACACTGTGTCATTGTGCCACTCTGTGGCCTACTCCAGTTTTTGCCTCCTCCAGAATGTCATTGTGCCACTCTCTTACCTCATACTGCTGCTGTTGTTGCTGCTGCCGTGACCTCCACACTCTGTCATTGTGCCACTCTGTGGCCTACTCCTGTTTTTGCCACCTCCAGAATGTCATTGTGCCACTCTCTGACCTCATGCTGCTGCTGCCGTGACCTCCACACTGTGTCACTAATGTTGCCACCTGAGCTCTCAGCTTGTTTTTTTCCAGCTTTCGCTGGCATGACTTTGACAGGCTACATTGCCGCTTGAGTTTTTTGGTCAGTTTTGCCCTCTTAAGTGCCCATGGAATTAAGTGCTCCCTCTGCATATTTAAGCATGGCACAACGTTCTACAGCACCCTACAGGCTCTGTGCAGCCTGGAAATAGCTGTTTTTTAACGTGATTCATCCCGAAGTAATTCAGACCGAATTTAATTTTGTCGGGAAATTCGGCGAAGTGACCGAATCGAATTTTTGAGAAATTTGCCCATCTTTACTCGTCTTCCTCATCTCCAGCTACCTCCTCCAGCTGCTCCTGCTCCTCTTCTCCTGTCACCTGGGTAGAAAAACCACTCATTTCACCAGACAATGCTTGTGCTCCAATGTCCTCATCCTCCACCTCCTACAGTTCAGTCCCCACCGGACTCATGTGGCCGCGAGATGTAATCGCCATGTCTCCAGTCCCCTGCCCAGACAGATTTTTCAGCATCTGTTCCAGGACATGAAGCAGTGGAATTACGTTATTCATCCCCTATTCCTGGCGACTGACAAATAACGTGGCCTCCTCAAATGGCCTCAGCAAACGGAAGGTGTCACGCATGAGCTGCCACTGGCTGACATCAAAGTTACACAGAGGAGTACTCCTGTCCGCCTGGATCATCAAAAAATTGTTAATGGCCTTTCTCTGTAGCAGCATTTTAAAAACGTGGAGTATAAAGCAGCGTCTCCTGTCCAAGTTGTTGGTGTGGCTGGGCATGAAGCACATTCACCCAGTGGGCCGTAAAGGACATGTACTGGCCCTGACCATAGTTACAGCTCCACACGTCCCCGCTGCTGTGCACCTTGGAACAAACCGATAAGCCCAAGGACTGGCCCACCTTCTGTTCTACATATTTGTGAAGGGCTGGTACTGCCTTTTTGGAAAATAAATTACGTCTTGGAACTCTCCACCTCAGCTCGGCACAGGCCATTAATTCTCTGAATGGTGCAGAGTCCACCATTTGGAAAGGGAGGGACTGCAGTACCAACAACTTGGACAAGAGCATGGTCAGCTTCTACACCTTAGTATGGTTGGACGCATACTGTTGTCTCTTTGCAATCGCCTCGCTGAACGACTGCTGGCGCCATGAATAGCGAGGAGCAGGAGCGTCTGGACCGGGAGATGATGGCAAAGAGAAATAGCTCCCTTCTGCAGAGGTGGTGAAGACTTTACCGGCTGCAATGGCATGCGTGCCACTGGGTGCTGCTGCTGTGGTGGCAGGATGGACCACCACATCTGAGCCACGTTTCTCCCAGGCCACCGGATGGTGACGCAGCATGTGTTGATGCAGGGCCGTGGTGCCAACGTTAGCTCCCTGGTCATGCTTCACTTTCTGCCCACAGATTCTACATATACCAATATTTGGCTCCTCCGGTGTCTTAGCAAAGAACTGTCACACCGCCGAGTAGCTGATTTGACCGCCAATGCTCCGCACTGAGTGACTACTACCGCCGTTGTCTCGCTGAGCCCCTGTGCCACTACTTTCTTGGACCTGCGAAGCGGGTTTTCTACCCTGTGGCCGTTTTGCTCCTGACCATGCACTGCTGCTACCCTGCTGACTCACGGCCACACTACCCACTTGCTGTCTGCGCCGCTGTCTGAGGCGCAAGCTGACGCCCTCTTCTCCTGACAATGATAAAGCCCTTGCTTCACCTGGCTCCCAATTGCGGTCGGCTACATCATCATCGATTATTGTTTGATCTTCACTGCTGTCCTCCTCAACGGTCTTGGTATACAGAGGCTGACCCCTCACAACATGACCTCCCATGCCACTCTCCACAGGTGAGGGCCGCTGACCCGCTCCCGGGCCATGCCAACTAAGGGTTGTGTCTGATGTTCCCACCGACTCTTGGCTGGGGTTGTCAGATGTCATCTGGGAGGAAGTGGATGACCTAGTCAACCAATCAAGAACCCTTGGGTTGCTGGTCAATACACGGCCGCTAGATGACACCGGCAGTTCTGACCACACAGAGTGACTCCTGCTGCGACTTCCCCTTACTGTGCTGCGACCTGGGCCTGCTCCAGGAATGTTTGTGCCACTGTCACTCGCATTTGAAGAGCCTGCCACTTCTCTGTCTGACATACTCTTTGTTCTAAAATGTACAGATTCTGTTTAATGAAGATATCTGTATATGATAAATACACACCCTGAATTTGACTCCAAATTAACCCAGTAACAAGCTTTGGTAACCCTTGGATATAAATTGCGCTCCACAAATCGCCAGGAAAAATTTACTTGTATGTGCTGTTTAAAAACTCTGTGTATTTCACTGAATTTAAAAGCACAAACAGTCTTAATTAACCATCGGATATGAATTTTGCTACAGGCAAAATTTCCCTTGGATCTAAATTGCGCAAAAGAAATGAGCTGCCAAAAATTACCAGCTATGTAGCGTGTTAAAACGACGTGTATTTTACGGACCACAACAGCAGAAAAACTCTTAATTAACCCTTGGATCTAAATTGCGCAAAAGAAATGAGCAGCCAAAAGTTACCAGCTATGTAGAGTGTTAAAAAAGGAAGTTGGGGAGCTTGCCAGCTCTGGGATAAACCCGCATGGCCCTTTCAGGCAGGGACAAAGGGCAGAAGTGGGTACAAAACGGTTGCTTGGCTCCGTGGATTTATTTTATAAGGGGAAACCAAAAATGGTTTGGGAAAACATGAAAACAGCAAAACAAAACAAAATTTACTTGCTCGCGGGCACTAAACAGAGGTGTATTTTCCCTCACTTCACCTTGTTGGGTCCTCCCTTTTTGGTCCTGGGCTTCCCCAGTGTAAACCCCCTCCAGCCCAGGGGGGTTAGAGGTGGAACCCACCGCCCAGTCAGCTTCCCCTTGCCCTTTTATACACCCAAAAAGGAAAACCCGGAGTGGACCCCTGGGGAGTAAGCACCCCCCCTCCCTCTTTGCTTACTCCCAATAGACATCTATTTATCAAGGGGCCTTTCACCCCCCCAAAGGCTCCTTATTTGGTGGAAATGCATCCGGGGCCCCCCAGACATATTGTCCAGAAACCTGGCTGGGATAATACCCCCCTTGTAAACCCCCCCAGCTGCGGTCTTACATATCCCCCCCCCGGGCTTGACCTGTGGGGTGGAGCATCATTCTCCTTTAAAGTTATGCCCCCGGGACAGTGCATCCGCTTTTTGCTTGTTTGCCCCCCCGGGGCAAATTTCTAAAAGAAAAACCCAAAGTTTTGAGGCCAGGAACCACCGGGTTCCCCCTTTGGCTTTTTCCCTTTTTTTTGTGCCCACCCCTTTTTGGAGGTAAAATGGTCCGTTTATTTTAAAAGGGGTCTATTCTATAGGTAGAAAGGGGCAGTCCCTTTATAGCCCATTTAATGGCCAGGGATTCTCCCCTCAAACTATGGCGTAGTTTTTCTCGGCCCTGAAAATTTTTCCGGGGCTGAGGTACACTACGGGGTTTGGGGTTTTTCTCCCTCAAACCAGCGGGGAAAGGACTCGCCCTAACCCTACCTCAGAGGCGTCCCCTGGAAAAAAAATTTTCCCTTTTCTGGAATTTTGGCGAACGGGCACGGGGTCTCTTGCAGGGTCCCTTTTTTAAGTTTTAAAAAAAGGTTGTTCAGCCCCCGGGGTTCCACTTGCCACAGGGGATTTGGGAAATCCTTTGTGAGATCTGAAAGGGGGGCCGGGCTAGGGAGGCCAAGTTGGGCAAAAAACCTCCCTATATCCCCTCCCGGTTTACCAAAAAGGCCCTGACCTGCTTTTTGGGAAAACCCGGTTTTGGGGGGCCAATTCCAAATTGCTTCCATTTTGGCCCTTTTGGGGGTTAAAGGGACCCCCCCCCCAAATTTGGTCATAGCCTGGGATAGCAAAACCCCCTCGGGGGCCCATGGGCCCGAAAAACCTTTGGGGGGGTTTTTGGGGGAAAAACCCCGCTGCCCAAAATGGCTTCTAAGACGGCCTTTACTCTGGGTAGATGGCTTCCCAGCCCCGTACAAAAAATACCACCACGTCACCCAAAAATATGCCGCCGCATTTTTTTCTATGAGGCTGCAGTATGATTACCATCATCCCTGAAATTTTTCCGGAGCCCCATGTGGGAAAAAAGGGGAAAAAGGGACAACAAAATTAAAAGGGTTTCCCTATCGGGGGGGAAAAAAAAACCATTTTTTCCCCCCAAGTTTCCTTTGTGGGGGCACCTGCCAATAACCCCTTTGGGTAAAGGGGCTAATGTACTAATGTACCTTGCAGGTCCTAAGCGCTGCCCAACCCCATAAACCCGGGCCCTTGGGGGGGTGGGCCCCCCAATAAAATTTTGATAGCTCATTGATTTTGCTAAAATAAAATTGCAGAATCCCCAAGCCCCCACCCAGGTTTTGGGTTTATGACCCACTATAGGGCTGGGCCCACCCATTTTTGGGACCTTTTAGGGACACCCAAGCTTCAGCATTTTTTCAACTTCCTCAGAAATTCGTTTGCCTCGGGCCCCTCAGGCCCCCTATATCCCCCTTAAAACCCCGTACCTTTTTGGCCATTTTTCCTGGGGATGTTTGTCATTTTGAAAGGGACTCCCGTCCGACCTGGCATTTTCCAAAAAAAAAAACCTCCCAAATTTCCCCTTTGTGGGGAAACCCCCGGTTTTCCCCTGTCGCTGTGCTTCAAAATAATGACTAGGATAAAAGCCCGGTGGTAACTCCCCCTTTAGCATAAATTGGGCCAATCCCCGTGAAAACAAAACCCTTATTCTTTTTGGGGTTTTTATGAATTATTTTTAATTCTTTTTTTTTTAATAGGAACAATCTTTTGCCAATTTTTCCATAATCAAACCCTTTAGCTAAAATTTTTTATTTTCTTCTCAACAAAAACATAATGAAAGTTAAATAAAATTTGAAAACCTGGAATCCTCAATGGGGGGAATGCCCCAAAAGCCCCGGAAAGTATCCCCCAAAGGATCTACGGGTTTCGATCCCTTTTCAGCAGAGTTCATAGGAAAGGGGGGTTTTAGTTGTTCCATAAGAAACACCACACGCCCTTTGGGGAAAGATAACCACCCCCCCCCTTTCTCAAGTGGGAGGGACCTACGTAACACTGACTTTTTTATTCCCCAAATCGGGGGTAAAAAATAATTAAACCCGCCCTTACTATGCAATACAGGACACCCTTACATTCAAGGGAACCTGAAAAACTCTTTTAAAAAGGGTTAAAAAAACTATCAGTGCAAACGATTTATTTTTATTCAACAAACTGTACAAAAAAAGAACTATTAAACACCCCTTTTGTTAACCCCTAATATTTTTGTTATGTGGCCCGCTTTAATGGGGAAAGATGTCTGCATGTTTTGGAGGCCAACGGGAAGAGTTGGATGATTTAAAATTCGGAAATTACCCAATGCGGCCCATCCCCCAAAATTACTTTCACCAAAAAAAGATCTTTAAAAACCATAAATTTCTTAAAATGTTCCCTGTTAAGAAGGGGGGGGTTTGCCAATTTTTAACTCCCATTTTTATTCAAAGGAGTTTGGCAAAAATAATTTTACTTGATATCGTAGTAACTTCCCCCAAATTGTTTTAATGAAATTTCCCAAAAGGGGCAGTTCCTTAGGGCTCCCCGAATTTGTTCCTAAAATGGAGTTACCCAACCAGAAAAAAAGAGAAGTTAATTCAAAAGGTTCCCTCCCAAGGGTTACTCTAAAGAGATAGTTTCTAAGATGGGAAAAAGAGGTGGGTGCCCTGTCACGAAATGAAGCGCGGGGCTAAAAAAACCCCTAGAGAAAGCGATCATAGATGTGGATAAAATTTCAGGTATGTTTCCCCATCCCTTTTTCGGGGCAGGGAGAAACTACAGGAAATATTGGCACTGTTAAAAAGGGTCAAAAAATAGGCCATTCTTTTAAAAAACCTACCCTAAGTTTATTTATCAAAAGGAAAAATCTATGGGTTTCCTTTGTTGTACATCAAAATCTTAAAAAAAAGGGATTAGCCATCAAAAAAATTTCCCTTCAGACCCAAAAAGAAGGGGTACTTCCCCCCTTCCTTGCCTGCCACTTTTGCAATGGCATAAAAAAAGGTGACTTTATTCCACCCATCACTGGGTTTTCCCCCGGTCCCTATCCGTGGGTTTTTTCACATGCAAAAACCAGAATTTTAAAAAACCTTCCCCTAAATGCCCCCGGGGGCAAATGGTTATGTCGGCCAGACATCAGGGATGATAGGTTAGGCTCAACGAACTAGATCTAAAATTCCTTTATAAAAGTCCCAATGGAAAAAAAACCCCTTGTGAGGTTGAGCTGATTTTTTCGGGGCCCCCCAACAAAAAACCCAAAAAAAGTTGGTGAGGGGGGCGTCCCTAACACTTCTATGAGGGGTTCACACAATGTATCAGACGGGGCCGTAGTTTTGGGGGGAAGAAAGAGGCCCAAGGGGTTTAGTGACCCATTCAGACTAATCTGGGGAATTTTGGGCAACGCAAATATTTTGGAAAAAATAGATTGGATGCTCTAGCCCAAAAAGGGCTTAATAAAACCTTTGCCTGGGAAAGAATTCTTATAATTACATTGTTGCAATTTTTTTTCCTCCAAAAGGGGGATTTTATTTTAAAACATTCTTATTAGGGGCTAACAAAGAGTGTTAAATATGTATATTTATTGTACATTTGTTAAAAAAGGAATAAAATTCGTTTGCACTAGATGTATTTTAATTTTAAAAAGGGTTTACTAGGTTCCTTAAATTTGTAAAATGCCCGGGTATTGCATAGAGGCTTTTTTTAATTTTTTTCCCCTTTCACTATGTGAATAAATAGTAAAGTGTACGTAGGACCCCTTTCTAAACATTTTGTGAAAGGTGGGGGTTTAAATCTCCCAAAAATGTCGTGGGTGTTTCTTATGGGGGGATATTTAAACCGGCGGGTTTCCTTTTGATGCGCTGAAAGGCATCAAAACCCAAAGTAGTTTCCCTTTTGGGGGATATTTGGCGTTTTTTTGGGACTTTTCAACCCCCTTTGAGGATTCCGGGTTTACAACTATTGAATTTTCCCATTATGTTTATGTGAGAAGTACATAAAAATTTAGCTAATGTTTTGATTTTTGGCCCAATTTTGGGCCCAAGTTTGTTCTTTTAATATAAAAAATTTAAAAAACAAATTCATAAAAACGCAAAAAAATTTGTTGGGGTTTAAACGGAATTTTTGTTCTAATTTAGGGCTGTTTCCCATGAAAGGGGGGTCCTAAAAATTTCCGTGTTTTGAAAACCGGGGGATTTTTTTAGTGCTATTTTTTTTTTTAAAGAAAACCTTTTCCCTTTGAGACCCCCCTTGCTCTTGACCGCCCCAAAGACTTTTGCCCGGCCCTTTCCCAGGGGCTTAATTAAATTTGGAATGGTAAATTTGATACGGTTTCCTTTTTACCAGACGGGGAAGACCTTAAAATTTACCCACAAACAAGCTCCGTAATCTCTGGGGGCCCCTTGCCCAACCGCCCAGAAACTTGGTTTTCCCGACCGGGGGTTTCCCCAAAAAAAGGGGTCCCCGGCCCCGCCGGGCCGGGAACACTCTAACCCTTGCCGACTTTAAAAACCCGGGGCCTGGGTTTCTTGCCCCCTGCTGAGGTTCTCACGGTACTATGGGAGAACGGCCGCAACCCTTTGGCCCCCTTATTTCAGCGATGTGCTCAATGAAAATCCTATGTGGGGTTTTCCCCCCTGCTCCCGGGGTCTTTTGGTTTGGGTCCAGGGGGCCCCCGGGGGGTTGCCCTACCATAGAGGGGGCTCGAAGGGTAAAAAAACCCTGGGAGGCCTGGGGGACCCCCCTTTCCGAGAAAAATGAGGGTAGGGTAGGAGACGGTCCCAATCTCCCCATCCTTATCTACCCCCTTTTCTTGAAGCACCCTTTTAGGGTTTTATTGAATCTTTCCACCAGACCATCGGTCGGGGGTGATTATTAGGAAAGGGAGATGGGTAATGAAAAAGGGTAGGCGGCAGGGGTTCCTTGGTCACTTTGGGAATAAAGGGGGGTTCCCTGGTTGTTTATCCCCCTTCCCGGGAAAACCCGGGGCGGGTGAACATTTGGGAAAAATTTTCCCTTTTGCTATTCCTTTGGAAGGAGGTTTTCCCTAAGGGGAAAGGGCCCCGGGGGTTTGGGCGAGGGGCGAAGTCGGGGACCACTAAGATGTGCTGTTGTCCTGGGGCTGACTTAGGGGGGCAGCCCTACTAGGTCCATCCCGATCCTCTCAAAGGGGACCTCTTTATTTGGCCCCAAGGGGAAATTTTAGGTGGGTTTCCAAAAAGGGGGCCAAAAGGGGCGTTAACTTGACCTCCGGGCAGGGACGGGCAGTATTCCTAAATTGCCCGTAAATTCCTCCCAATAAAAAATTTAACCCCCACTCTTTTCCCGGGTCTTTTCCACCCCTAGGTGTCCCCCTAAACACATGGGATTTGGGCTAGCTCCAAAATCTGGCGGAAAATGTGGACCTGGGCAACACCAACTGCTCTACCATTTCCCGGTTTTGGGGGTCTTTTTTTTACCCGGTTAAAAATCCAAAAAATTGGGGTTGGAACCCCCCCCAAAAAGGGGAAAGGGGGTTAAACCCCAAAACCCGGGGGGGGCCCCCATGGTTCCTGGGGTTCCCCCCCCTTTTATTTTTTAAACCTTTCCCCCCCACTTTTCCAAGGCCCTTTTTTGTCCCGTTTTTGGGTTTTTTTCCTTCCCCCCAACCCCCCCCCCTCCCCCCTCCCGGGGGGCCCAAAACAAAGGGGGGTTCCCCCCCCTTTGGGGGAAATTTACTGGCCCCCCCCAAGGGGGAGGGGGGGAAAACCTCCGGCTCCAGGGGGGGGACCCTTTCCCCCTCGGGGGGGTCCCCAGCCCAGGACAAGCCCCAAGGGGAAAAAAAATCGGGCCTCCCCTCCGGTCCCTGTGCAGAACTTTTCCCCTTTCCCCTCAGGATACGGGGAAACACTTTTTAAATTTCCCCAAAATCCCAAAACAAGGGGAAATCAACCCTTAAATTCCCACTGTGGGGATAGGCTCGCGACGACACCCCCTAAAGCCCTTGCGGGCCCGGGGGGGGGTCTTTGGGGTGAGTCCCCGGGTTGGGAAAGCCCCCTGGTGCCCCCTGTACACAAATCACCCCAATAACGCCGTGGCCGGATTTTGGTCTGCGCCCACCACCGGGCCCGGCACCAGGGTCCCCAAAAATTTCCCGGGGGAGCCCTTGAGGGCTTGTACGGTGTGGCCCAAAGGTTTTAATGGTTTTGCTTTACCCCCCGATTTCCCCCAGCCCTAAAATGTGCGTGGGGGGAAAATTAAGGGCCCCTTGCAAATTTTTGGGGTTTGCCTTATACCACAATCCCTTTGTGGTTCCCCCCCAAAGTAGGAACTTTGTGCGGCGACGTTTTCCGGAGTCCTTTGCATCCCCCACCCGGTTTGTTGGGGCCCCGGCTCTGGGCAAGAGGTGTCCTTTTTGGGGTTGGAAAACCTTCCCCCTTCTCACCCGCCGGGTCCCTCCCCTCAGGACCCTTAAGCCCCCCTTTTTTGGGACGGGGACGGGTTTTTACCCCATTTGGGACTCCGGTGGATGAAAGCCCTTTGGGAAAGGAACCCCCGGGGTTGGCATTTATAACGCTCCACAAGGAGACAAGCTGTCCGGGTTTTTGGGGGTTTCCCGTTTTACCCCAGACCCCCGCTGGATCCCCAGGGGGTAGGGCACGCCCCAAAGCGGTACAGACAACCCGCTCCGTCCCCTGGACCCCCGAAGTTTTTGGGGGCGGGCTGCAGCCACTTGTGGTGAGGTGGAAGAGGTCATCCCTTTGGGTGACCAAGCTGGCTTTCTGGATAAAACCCCCAGGCGTGAAAATTCTCGGGGGCCGGGGACCGCCAAGAAAACCCCCAGTGGGTTTGGGAAATTCCCCCCTTTTTCCGGGCCGCGTGTAGTCCTTGGGGGTTTTTCAGCTCTAAAAACCCAAATTCAAAATTTGGCCCTTTTGGGGCCCTTCCCGGGGAAAGGGAAAGGGGGCCGGGGACGTCAGCCCACTGGCCCCCGGGTACTGCCCCTTCCTCTCAGCGATCCTCTCAAAGGTTGCCAAGATATCCCCCACCCCCCTAAATCGGGGAAATTTTAAAGGGTAAAAAAATTTGGGGCAGAAACCACTTGAGGGGGGCTTTGGGGGGCCCCCCCTTGCTGCCCCCTCGGGTCTTGTAGTCGGGACCTGGACTGCGGGCGTGGGGGCCGGGTTTTACCTGTTGTTGCTTTTAAAAAGGGCTGCATGGTGGGGTCTCGATCAAGAGGGGGTTGGTCTTTTTGCTTGAGCCCGCAGGGGCCCCTCCTCGTGGGCCTTCTGCTGGTTGCCCCCCTTAGCTGGGGGTTTGGGGTGTTTGCCTTATTAATGCTTCACCAGCTCATCCATTTTGGGGGGTTCTCCGCTGGTTGCACTGTTTGCCCCCTTTAATCCAGGGACAATATTGGGAACCACTTTTCGCTGCCTGTCTTTTTAAAGAAAAGGTCTCTTTGAATGCCCATAGCACCTCCACCATTTGTGAGCTTGCACGGGCTCTGGGATCACCGCTGAGTCTTTCAGGAGGAGACAGAGGCAGAAGTCAGGTACAAAGGGTTGGTTTGGGTCCGGGGTTTTTATTTTATAAGGGGAAAAAAAAAATGGATGGAAAAAACATGCACGGGCCAAAATCATAAAAAAAAATACTTGCTGTCTGGCGCTTTACTAACAGGGATTTAAAGTTCCCCCCCACTATCACCTTTTGGCCCCAACACTGGTTTCCCCCCCAGTTTTAACCCCTCCACCCCGAAAGGGAAAACGGGGTCCCGGGCCGACGCCAGTAAAGGCTAACCTACTGCCCTTTTTTCCGGGCCCGGGAAAAACCCGGGGGAGTGGGGGGCCCTTGGGGGAGTAAGCACCCCCCCTGCCTATGCTTACCCCCCAAGGGAAAGGCCGCCCAAAGGGAAATTGGCCGGGGGTAGCCGTACTAACGGATTTAAAACATTAGGTGGGAACATTTTTGGACTGTCGACATCTTTTTTATAAATGGCCTTTACTCCACCAAGGCCCCTTTAATTTTTGGTGGGGGATCCCATCCTGGACCCCCCAGAATATGTTCCAGAACCTGGCGGGATAAATACTCCTTGTAGACCTTCCCGGTTGCGGTCTTACAACGTTATTTTACTGCCCACAAAAGCGGGAAAAACATTTAAATTAAACCCCTTGGGTTCAAAAATTGCGAAAAAGAAATGAACTCCAAAAATTACCACTATGTATCGTGTTAAAAGACTTATTTTACTGAAAAAACAGCAAAAAAGCTTAATTAACCTTTCAGAAAAATTTTGGTCTACGGGCAAAATTTCTTCTTGGTGTTAAAAAAAATGTTTTTTTTATGACCACCACAGCAAAAAACACTTAATTAACCCGGGATCTAAATTTTGTCAAAGAAATGAATCCCAAAAAATTACCAGCTATGTAGCGTTTTAAAACAAGTGTATTTTACTGACCACAACAGCAGAAAACGTTAATTACCTTTTGGAAAAAGTTATGCTACAGGCAAAACTTTTTTGGTGTTGAAAAACACTTTTTTTTTACTGACCAAACACGGGAAAAACACTTAAATTAACCCTTGGATCTAAATTGTGCAAAAGAAATGAGCTCCAAAAATTACCAGCATGTAGCTTTTTTAAAACGAGGGGTTTATTTTACACAACAACAGCAAAAAAACCTTTAAATTTAAACCCTTTCGGAAATGAATTATCTCGGCAAAATTTCTTTTTTGGGCTTTTTTAAAAAAAACCTTTCTTTTACTGACTACTATGTTAGCGTTTTTTATAAAACAAAGTTGAAATCGGAAGGTTTTTTTATGGTGACGAAATTTCCAGATCATGCAATAATTAAGGTTAAAAAACTAGCATCACTATTAAGTCGCGCCTTTTTTCGCGTTCCCGTAATTTTGGGGCCAGCAAATCAGATTACAGAAAGAGCAGGGGAAAGTTTTTTGACGCGTCAACTGGGATGTGTATGGTTGCATTTCGCTGGAAAAATCACATACTCGTTTTACATAGAAACAGCGTTTCCTGTTTCGCCCAGTTCTCTCAGGTTCATAGGGATAGGACCTGCCTCGCCTGTGGCCAAACAGCTCAGCGAAATTAGCTTTTCGCACAAAAACCTCTACTTTTTGCTGTGTCCCCTTTCCCAATTTAGTTAATTTGAGTTTGAAGATTTTAGTAGTTAGTAGAGAATTTTAAAGCAGCATCTACCCCAGAAATTCACGGCGGGGGGAGCGGGGGGGGAGGGGGGGGGCCGCCGGGGCGAACACAGACAACTCTAATCTATAAAAAACACTGGAAAAGTTCACCAAAACTTAGTGTAGACATTGTAGTGGAATATCTTTATTTTAACAGTTTGCTATTGAAATATTTCCTGGGTATTTGGGAGCCTGAACTTTTATGGATACACTCATTTTAAATCAGGTCTCTTTGTTAGCTGCAAAACTCCACTTTTATTACAGTATACATTTTAGATAGGGTTCATTTTCAATTTTACCCTTAAACCTGTGACTGTTGATATATCCACCTTGCTTAAATTACAATCCAGCAATCTTTTAGTCACACGGTTGTTTGTTGCCAAAAATACCGGTTCGTAAAAAAACATCACAGTTACGTTTTTTTTTACTTTTGCGCACCCAGCATTGTTTATTGACCAGCATCTAGTAAATCTTAAAACAGCAAATTTTTATTCACCACAGGTGAATTGAAAGGTCAAAAAATAACCCTTTATTTAACAAAACATAACATTACGTGTTTTTTTTATTTTGCACACCCCATTGTTTTATTGACGCAGATCTAGTAAATCTTAAAACGCAATTCTATATTCACCCAGGGGAATTTAAAGGGCAAAAAAAAAATTGTTTATTATACCAAAACTAACAGTTTTGTGTTTTTTGCTTTTGCAAAACCCACATTGTTCATTGACGAGCCCAAAACTT